>VIAB01002477.1:39565-63644 GCA_009801035.1 Oophaga pumilio
TGACCAGCTTGCTTTTTCTGAAATTGCCTGCGCCCACGACGACCGATGTGCGAAAATTTTGCACGGGCCAAGCTAGCTCTTATTATATTTCGATAGATCTGGCATTTCTGAACACAATGATACCAAATATGTGTATTTTTTATTGTTCTATTTTGAACGGGGCAAAAGGGTGATTTGAAGTTTTATATTTTTTATTATATATTTTGTAAAACTTTTTTCTGCTTTTTATTTGCTTCAATAGTCTCCTTAGGAGACTTGATTAAACCAAACGGGTGAGGTCCAAAATGGTTTTGGTGGGATAAATAATTTTTCAAAAATTGGGGAGAACTGCAAAAAAATCCCTCTCTATTAAACCATAAAAAATTAACTTTTTTTAAATCCACTAAAAGAGGGTACACAAAAAGTGAATTAGAAGATTGCCCCCTAATCTGCCTGAAGATTATATTAGTCCTTTAGCTGTGTTAGTACATTTAAATACAATGACATCCCGGGATGTCAATACTTATTGGATTTATAGGACAAACATAATTAGAGCACTGGTCCCCCCACATGTCTCACCGCGTGCGCGGCATCAGCAGGGGACTGGACAATGGCATGCTTCAGCCCTGCTGTGTGTAGCAAAAATCATCATCATGGGCCGGCGTTCATAGGAGATCTGCAACGACAAGCGGAAGGGTCTTCTGTAGACCCCCGGTTGTCAAGCCAACCCATCGACGCCCCGCGATCATGTGACAGGAGCGCTGATGGGTGGGATTTGTGACTCACTTCCTGTAAGCACAAGTTAAATGCTGCTCTCAGAGATTGACAGCGACATTTAACATGTTAACAGCCATAGGTGGATTGTTAGGGGCACATGTCAGCTGATCAAATCAGCTGTCTTGTGCCAGAAAAGATACGTCATAGGTCGTGAAGGGGTTAAAAAGAAAATAGCTGTAATTACTACTCTCTACTTCACTTTAAGTAACAAACCGTTAACATTGTTTTCCAAAATTAAAAATGTACAAGCTATTAATTTATATTGTAAAAGTTAAAAGGTATTAATGTACTTTGAATTTCTAAAAGTGTGTAGGCTTCTAGATCTGACTCTGGGTGACCTGATGTTGCCTAAAGTGCTGGTTTCTATTTCCTCCATTAATTGCAATAGAACTTTACTATTGACATCACATGCAAGGGGTGTTAATTATGGTATTTAGCTGTGTACTATTTTTTTTAGTGTAACTGCACTTTCAAGGAACTTTTTAGAAAAATTAGTTATGTACGGTATGTACATGAGGACTAGCACTATTCCTGGCCTTCATACAACTTGCATTCTGCATTTTTAGCTGTTTTTCCTTCTGCACACTAAGGATTTGATCCATCATTGCCTTTATGCCAGTTTTGTGAGTTTTGCACCTGTTTTTTGTTTACACCCAATTCATTATTCTGTTTGTGCCGATTTTGAAGGCTATTTTATATGTGCTCGACTGTTTGTTGTTTTTTTTTTGTATTTTTTCGCTTTGTGGGAGGAGTGTAGCAATTCCTGATGTTTTAGCCTGCTACATCAATTGCACCTTTATAAAAGGTCACAGAATTTGGCCCAATTTTACCCTAGTTCCCCTGGTGTATTTTTCCGTATGCCTGTACTTTGGTGCAATTTTTGCGACTTTTTGTCCCAAAAGTGTCAAAAACAGTTCTATACAGAAAGAAAGCCCATATTTCATTTCAGTATGTGCCAAATTCATGGATCGCGTGTGCCATTTGCATGAATTTGGTGCCAAAATCGGCAACTAATACCAAGATAAAAAAGGAAATTGACTTTAAAAAGTTTCACCAGTTTCTCTTTTTGCCTTATTCGGCTTCCAGATTCCACCAACCCTCCTCTCTCTGTAGACTTAAAGGTCACTGATCTAATCTCAAACCTTACTGGAGACAGATTTGTAGACAGATTTAAACAGTTTTGAGAGTGAATATTTTGTGCAGGCATATAAGAAGTGTCTAATTAGTGTAGAAAGAAGCATTTTTAGATATGTTACGAAGTTTCTAACCTTTGCTTGTACATTTTATTTATAAAAAAATTAGACAAGTGTTATTACAATTTTAAGAAAATATGTGTAACAACTCTAATAGCCACATACGGTATATTAAATTTTATATCTATGTTCTCCAATTTTCTTTGCACTTTGAGCACTTGGTGTGTGAGAAAGACAGTTAATTTAAGACCATATCCTACTTTTTTGATGGAATATGTCATTATTGGTGAACTTTTATTAGGATGGACATGCTCACCCATTTTGAAAATTTCTTACAGAAGCTGTGATGGACGGAACATACGATACAGGACGTGCAGCAATGTGGTAAGCTACATTCTGTCTTTTCTACGGTATTCTTCAACAATTGTGTGTTATCTTTCAATTGCTTTGTAAAATTGTACTTTATCTACAGCTGTGCTATACAAATTTCATTAATTAAACTATCATCCATTGGATGGCATATTATTCATTTATCACACATATCACTCGAAGGTTGGTGCCCATCAGTGGGAGATGTAGGAAGCCAACTAGTTGCACTGCAAATAACACATTGTATAGTACAGTGATAAACCCTACTAATTTTCTATTAAGTGTGTGTACAACACATCCAATCTTGCTGTGACTTGCTTTGTGCCATCTAAATTATTTTAGTTCCTTAGCGAAGTGCCACGAACTGCAATTTGTTTTTAAAGTGACCAGGCAGTCATTAAGGCTCCCCCAAATGATGAGTTGCAAATAAATAATACTCGTCTTGCTTCTGTTTCCCACTGCTTTAGTATTACGTAGACAAGTATATGTTAGTAAATTACTTCACCATTTGTGCCCAAGAATAGGATAAAACTGGACTAGACAGGTAGAAAACTGCTCCGAATGCGTACCAATGGCAAACACAAAATTATAAGAATAGTGGATTTCACTAATTAAATTAGACACCTTTTTTCTTCCTAATAACCTCATTTCGCTGTCGACCTTTACATACACAAATAACTTGACATTAACAAATTGACCATTATTAAATCTGTTTAATTTTATGACTCCATTTCTAGATACTTTTGAAAACTGTGAAAGGAGGTGTGAATAGTCTCTAAAACACATAATAAATATACCGCACCCCATGTACTTTATTAGCTGGATCAGGTGTCTGTTTTCCATATGATTCTATATGAATGCGGAAAGCGCTCCTGGTATATGATATCCAGTGAGGAGAGCTCCTGATGTATGGTGTCCAGTGGGGAAGCTCCTAGTGTATAGCATCCAATGAGGATAGCTCCTGGTGTATGGTATCCAATGGGAAGAGCTCCTGGTGTACAGTATCCAATGGGGAGAGCTCCTGGTGTATGGTATCCAATGAAGTAAGCTCCTTGTGTATAGTGTCCAATGTGGAGAGCTTCTGGTGGGTGTATGGTATCCAATGGGGAGATCTCCTGGTGTATGGCATCCAGTGGGGAGAGCTCCTGGTCTATGGTGTCCAATGGGGAAGCTCCTAGTGTAAAATATTAAATGAGGAGAGCTCCTGGTGTATGGTATTCAATAGGGATAGCTGCTGGTATATGGTACCTAGTGGGGAGAGCTCCCAGTTTATGGTACCTAATTGGGAGAACTCTTGGTGGATGGTATTCACTGGGGAGAGTGTTATGATTTGGTAGCTGAGGAGTGCAGGTAAAAAAGGCAATACACCAGAGAAGTTGGAATCTATG
Organism: Oophaga pumilio; assembly: GCA_009801035.1. Classification (NCBI taxonomy): domain Eukaryota; kingdom Metazoa; phylum Chordata; class Amphibia; order Anura; family Dendrobatidae; genus Oophaga; species Oophaga pumilio. The sequence continues at coordinate 43,272 of VIAB01002477.1, forward strand.
AGATTGCAGTACCCTGACTAACCACCACAACTAGAGGCAGCCGTGGAGCGTTCCTACGTTGGTCCTAGACGCCTCGTCACAGCCTGAGAAACTAACTATACCTAAAGATAGAAAGAGGAAAGCTATCTGCCCCGGAGCAGATCCCCAAAGAACATAGAAAGCCCCCAAACATGTAATGGCGGTTAGACAAGAAGAAATACTGACACAGACAGAAAATAGTATGAGCAAACGATGGGGCCCAAACTATCTAAATAGAAAAGGATAGGAAGGGCACTTACTGCAATCCCAAAAAACCCTGAAAAGCACCAACTCTACTAATTTCAAAAACACCTGAGATCACACGACCTCTACCACCTAAATTAGTTCTCTGGTGTAACAAAATCAAAACAGCAGCCACTGAAAAAACTGGAAAAAGCAAATGTACAAAACATTAGTGGCTGAACTAAACTGAGAGGGCAAAAGCCCCCGGAGGGGACCTTGAAGGCTCCCACAGAAGTGCAGGACAAAATGCAAAAATCAAGCACAAAAACAAAAAGAAGAAAATGTCTTATCTGTAAGCAGGAGATGCAGACACGACACAGCAGGCTACAAAGGAAACAGGAATCAAGGATTGAGACCAGAACAATTGATCACCGGCAACCCTGATGGGAAGGCGACTCCCTTAAATAAGACCAGTCAGTAACACCTGATTCCCAATCCTCACAATCTTCACTGGACAGTCCAGTACCGCTTGTAACCACCAGAGGGAGCCTCTGCTCAGAACGCATTTCAAGTCCATTCACAACAGGAGAGCTCCTTGGGTATAGTATCCAATGAGGAGAGCTCCTAGTGCATGTTATCTAATTAGGAGTCCTCCTACTGTATAGTTTCCAATGAGGAGAGCTCCTGGTGTATAGTATCTAATGAGGATAACTCCTGGTGTTTTGTATCCAATGGGGAGCGCTCCTGGTGTATTGTATCCAATACCGAAGCTCCTAATGGATACTATCCAATGAGGAGAGCTCCTTGTGTATGGTACCTATTGGGGAGATCTCCTGGTGTATGATATCTAATTGGGAGAGCTCCTAGTGTATTGAATCCAATGAGGAGAGCTCCCGATGTATGATATCAAATGAGGAGAGCTCCTGGTCTATGGTATCAAATGGAGAAAGCACCTAGTGTATAGTATAGTATGGGGAGAGATTCTAGTGTATGGTATCCAATGGGGAGAGCTCCTGGTGTATTATATCCAATGGAGAGAGCGCCTGATGTATGGTATCTAATTAGGAGAACTTCTGATGTATTGTATCCAATAGGCAGAGCTCCTGGTGTATGGTATCCAATGGGGAGAGTTCCTAGTGTATGGTATCCAGTGAGGAGAGCTTCTGGTGTATGGTGTCCAATGGGGAAACTCCTAATGTATAGTATCCAATGAAGATAGCTCCTGTTGTATGATATCCAATGGAGAGAGCTCCTGGTGTATGGTATCTAATTGGGAGAACTTCTGATGAATGGTATCCAATTGTGAAGAGCTCCTGGTGTATGGTATCCAATGGGGAGAGTTCTTAGTGTATGGTATCCAGTGAGGAGAGTTTCTGGTGTATGGTGTCCAATGGGAAAGCTCCTAGTGTATAGTTACCAATGAGGACAGCTCCTGGTGTATGGTATTCAATGGAGAGAGCTCCTGGTTTATGGTGTCCAGTGGGGAAAGCTCCTGGTGTAAGGTATCCAATGGGGAGAGCTCCTGGTGTATGATATCCAATAGGATAGCTCCTGGTGTTTGGTATCCAATGGGGAGAGTTCCTGGTGTATGGTATTCAATGGAGAGGTCTCCTGTTGTGTGATGTCCAATGGAGAGAGCTCCTGGTGTATGGTACCTAAGAGGAAGAGTTTCTGGTGTATGGTATCCAATGAGGATAGCTCCTGGTGTATGGCATCCAATTGAGAGAGCTCCTGGTCTATGGTATCCAGTGGGGAAAGCTCCTGGTGTTCAGTCTTCAATGGAGAGAGGTCCTAGTGTATGGTATCCAATGGGATAGCTCCTGGTGTTTGGTATCCAATAGGGAGAGTTCCTGGTGTATGGTATCCAATGGGGAGGTCTTCTGTTGTGTGATATCCAATGGAGAGAGCTCCTGGTGTATGGTACCTAGGGGGAAGAGTTTCTGGTGTATGGTATCCAGTGTGGAGAGCTCCTGGTATATGATATCCAACGGGGAAAGCTCCTGGTGAATGGTGTCCAATGGGAAGACAATAGCCATAGGCCCTCATTCACAAATTGAAGACCAAAAGACATCCAAATTAGCTTCCTTCTAGATTGTATATGCCTGTGTATCTTTATATATTCTATATTAAGTAATGCAGTATACAGAAGCATCAAGTAAGAAACATTCTGTGTAGCATTGCTTTAATTTTTAACGTAAGATGTTTACAGAGGTGTATATCAGCATATATTGTACATCGGAATATCCTACTGACTTATGCCTCACTTAGCTTCTGCAAATGCAAAGCACCGAAAGTTGATCTTTCATGGGAAACTTTCTTTCTTACCATGTCAGAGAATGTTTAACATACAAACCATTGCCAACCAGGAGATCTAATCCAGATCTTGTAAGCAAAAACAAAACTGCCAACCACATTTTTCAGAACTACGTGGTGTCATTTTATTTCAGTGATACTGTGCAGTACAGTTTATATTCTAAATTAATCTATTGTCATGTGTGCATCGCCACGAAGATCGTCGCGGTTGCACATTCTGACTTCTCACAGCTGAGTTGCTGTTTCTTTGTGTTTGGTGGTGAGGGAGTTAATTTTACCTAGCTCTTGGCTAAGACTAGGTCCAGCCTCGCCCGGCTGCTTTTGATTAATTGTTGATTGGTTTCCTTTAAATTCCTTGTTGTCTGCTTTGGGAGTTGCCAGTGAAAACCTTCATGCAGACCACAGATAGGAATGAATCTGTATAGACTTTAAGTTAAGAGCTCCTTAGTTGTTTTAAGCTCAACTTGCTTAGAGTTTAATATCCCAGACCATTTATGTTCCTTCGGTGTTTGAGAGTGTATGCAAGTCTGTGTTTTCTTCTGTCTGTCTTATATGTCTAAATCTATGTATTTAGCTGAGATCAGTTCATTTCCCTTTGGTGGTAATCAGGATCCTTCTTAGGACTGATTACAGGGTTCAGGGACTGATAGGAGACAGGGTTAGGCTGGAGACTTGGACCTCTGAACCATTATCAGTACCTCCAAGGTGAGGGATTAGTTAGGACCCCAGTTTAGGGTCAGGTTAGACCCCGGTCCTTCTCTTTCCTGTTACAGCACATCAAGTCCTCAAGATTAACCCTGAGTTCAACAGATATCGTGTCAGGTAAATCTATTCTATATTTACATGCTGATGTTGCTTAACTATATGTTGTATAGTGTGTTGTTCCTGTAAGAATAGTTTACTGACATTGTATACATATCATTAGACAGCGTGACATCTATGTAGCCATGTGCTTTATAATCTAAAGGAAACATCCCATGACCAATTGCCACTCATCATTTACACCGTTGTTTCTCTAGCATTGCTTTGCATTCAGCTTTGGCGGAGTAACAGAGCTGTAGATCTCGAAGTCAGGAGACTAGATGTAAGAAGTTGTTTTCTGAAACAGACCGGCACAACATGAAGTCACATTATAAACTGAGGCGTAAATGGGCTTTTAAATAGCCATAGAGCAAAGACTGATGGAAAATGACAACAGTGCATTTGTCCACTCTTATGCTTGAATCACAACACTATTATACTCTCATTTATCAATGTCTTCCGATTACAAAACTGGCAAGTTTACATTCCAAAAGTTAGTGTTTTAACAAGGCAGCATACTCGTACATAGGCAGTCTTCAAAAGTTGATTGTTTGGAAGAAATTCCATTTGTACTATTTCTTCTCATTTGTGCATGCAAGTTATTCACCTCCTAATTAGAGATGGACGAACCTAAACAGTAAAGTTCGGCGTCTGTACCGAAAACCTACTGTTTGAGCACGGACACCAAACACAGAACTCACCAGGAAGTCCATGTTACTGTTCTGGTTCGGCCCACCAAACACCAGGTGTTTGCCGCACTGTCATGTGCTTGACAGCATGGCAAACATTGCTCCTGATCAGCAGTAAAATCATTACCGCCGGTCAGACAGCCGCAGTTCCAACGATGTCAGATGACAGCGTGAGCCCACAGCTAACAGTCCGGTTACTGACGCAGACTGACGGGCCTACTGCTGCCATCAGCCTACGCCTTCTGCTGCTAACAACAGGTGACGGATGATGGGCGTATTCATCAGCCAGCGCCTGCGCTCTAAATAAATTATTTAAAAAATAATGAATCTAAATAAATGATTAATGCCAAATTTTGTTTGTAGGCATTTGTGATGTATACCTAGTTCTCTTTCTATAATAAAGAGGGTTACATACCTCCATGACCAACTCTTCCCTATTTCTTTTCCCATTAACAGCCAAAAACTGCACAAAATACTCTACATGTGAGACAAGCCTATGGCATTATAAGGCATGGAGTTCAGCTCTTTACCAATAGTCAGATGTTTAAGATTCTTAGAAGATTGCTCAGAAAATAGACTGAAAAGTCTAAGTACATTGTGTTTTCACCCATGTGGTGTTACTGAAATATTTGTAATTTAACATTTTCTAGATTTCTGCAATGGAAGATCATTTGCTAGGAAACATTGTGACCTTTTACTTATAGCTTCTTATTCCCATGTGGCAGACACGAGTCACAGATTCTTAGTAATGGCTTTTCTTTTGCGTTTTTTTATTTCACTTTTTAATAATCTTGTAGGTTTCATGGGACAGATCTGGTAGGAAAATCTATTAATAATTATGATGATAATGCAGATACCTAGGTGCTTGTCATGGGGCATATCTATAGCTATATATAAAGGGATCCATACGTACTCATTGCAGTAATACTATACCCTGTAGTGACTCAAGACCAAGCATTTACAGCTAAAAAGGAAAGGAAACCATTAACACGATCTACTGACTGTTTATCTATATACAATACCTGACACTTTGTTTCTGTAACATGCACAGTAATATTGATGACATAACAAGTTGTTTGGAGAACCTTCTTTGTCCCATAATTTGAAAAAAATTATGAACCCTAAATTGCATGGATGATGAATACTGTGACCTATCTGATGTTAAGACGATAATGCACCTATACGAGTAGTTGCCTAGTGTCACTAATGGCATATGCTGTATTTTAGTGATGAGCAAGTAAATAGTCTAGCAGCCACTTCAGTATTCTGTGGGCGCCATATGGGATACCCCTACAGATTTGTAGGCCCAGTGTGTCGCCATTGTTGCCATGTAACACATATATGATGCTGGGCCTACTAATCAGAAGAGATGTGGGAGATGCCGACAGGTAGGAGGCTTTTGGTAGGGCTCCTCTTCGGTGGCCAAAACATACTGATGTAGCTGTTGGATAAAGGTCCTGCAAATCAATTCTCTCATTTCTACTATGTTTGTGTCAGAGAGCATAGATATGTAGGTAATTAAAGAGAATCTGTCCCCAGGATTTTGCCCCTTAATTTGAGAATAGCAAAATTTAGGGGCAGAGACCCCGATTATAGTGATAAGTCACTTACTAGTCTACTTAGTGTAGTTTTCATAAAATTACTGTTTTAAAAGCACAAAATTCTCACTAGAGGTCTACTTGGCCTGTTCTCATGTAGTCCTCTGTATTAATGAGCTCTATATAACCCCGCCCTAACCACTTATTGTCAGTTTCCTGCCTATGCACAGTGTACACAGAAAACTGTCAATCACTAGTGTGGGTGGAGTTACCCAGAGCCCAGCAATCAGAGAACTGCTAGACCCGCAGCAGTTAAAACTGCCTGGTAAAGTAAGTGACACATTTTTGGAAACCTGGGAACAGATTTTCCTTAACAGTTCTCTATGTCAGTAAGGAAAGCTTGTGAATAGAGAATGGCAGTATTCTTATGGGTACTGATTGAAATCTCAAAATGGCACCATTATTTAAAAAAAAAAAAATAGTCACACCATTGGATTTTTGGATTTTTTTTGGTTCTGGAGCTTGGGTGCCAGGAGAAGATATAAGTGACATGGGCATTGCCAATCACCATAAAACAATCCGCTAACCTTTTTATAAAACTGCACGGGCCTCTTGTTAAAAACGATCCAAAAGAAACAGTCAAGGCAAAAAAAACTGCACTGAAAACTGTTACCTATGATGAGTGGCATGTACAGTTTTAGTACATGACCATAAAGCCCATCTTATTATGGTCTGCAGAGTATCGTTACGTGATTGGTCATCTCTATGGGTCACCCATAGTATAAAATAATAATAATAATCTTTATTTATATAGCGCCAACATATTCCGCAGCGCTTTACAGTTTAACAGTTTCAAAACACAAGTCACAAGTAACAACGTTAACAATACAATAATTAAAGCAAAATAAGCCGACCCTGCTCGTGAGACCTTACAATCTACAATGAGGTGGGGGAGATACAAAGTACAGGTGTGTATGTACAATGGTGTATTTACAATGATGGTCCAGCCATCTTGAGGGAGTGAGGGATTGATGGAGATAGTGAATGGGCTACACATAGACACTTAAACATAGAACGACTTTGATTAGTGAATGTGATAGGTCGCTCTGAACAAATGTGTTTTGAGGGAGCGCCTGAAACCATGCAAATTGTGGATAGTCCTAATTTCTTGGGGTAGAGCATTCCAGAGGATTGGCGCAGCGCGGGAGAAGTCTTGGAGTCGGGAGTGGGAGGTACGGATTAGTGCAGAGGTTAGTTGAAAGTCGTTTGCAGAGCGCAGCAGTCGGTTAGGCCGATAGATAGAACAAACAAATAAAACAAAGTTATTTAATACACAATGAATTTCCTTAACTCTGAAGGGAAAAGTTTCTTGCGTAAAACTTGCAGACTGCAGATGTCTCTGACATGCTTATAGTTCCCACCCACGTATATCAAATAAATCAGACTTTTGGGCTGTGCTTCTACTCACTGTTATATCATGGAGCCTGTGCGCCAGATGGAATGGAGTCAATGTGATCTCCGTTAGGGACCGACACTGAGCACATCATAGTCGGACATAACAGTTATAAAAATGTGAACTCATCTGTATATTCTACAGGGAAGAGACTTGGACAAGGTTTACCTAAGACTGGAACAATAATAACTATATTTCAGAATACTCTGTCGTATTCACCTCTGTGATCTGTTTCCCGAACCTCATTTATTTCATATTGTGTCTATTATGTCTGCTGCTTTGGTAATGGCCTGTATTCCAGAATGGATGGGCTTGTAATGAGGTTAGAAAAACAATCTTCCCATTACATCCATCCATCCTTATCTATATTTGTATTCTCTGTATGGCAAAATATAAACATTTCTCTTTGATCAGTGTAGACTTATAGAGATAGTCGGAGTCTGTATTCGTTTTCCATTATCTCTCGGACTTGGATTGTATATAGAGAATAAATGGTAAAGATATAAATATTTTGTTCCGATTTTGTTTGTCACCAAGTAAGTGTATAAAATTAGCCTTTATACAAAGCATGTCCATTGCCCAAATAGAATTAGCTAAATTTAGATATACCGTACAGGCAGCTTTACAGCTTGGATGTCAATGCAAAATAGCTTTACCGTTATTACACCGTTATAGAAAACTTCACACCTGCTATGACACAATGTACTTATTGACCGGACTGATCTTCATGTCATGTCTCAGCATTTTATACAATGCATTGACTTATGAAGCAGAATATTACTTCAATTATGGCCTTGATGTAGCCTATAGTTATTCATATTGTTCAGTTTAAAAAAATGTTCCAGCTGCTGCTTAGTTGTTATAGTGCCCTCTGGTGTTTATTGATTCCTTTTCAGAACATCCACTGTTTGGTGTCTAGTGCTAATGGTCACACATGCTCAGTAGCTCAGTCCAATTTCACAGATTCTCTTCTTTACAGACATGAGTAAATCCTGTTTTACATAGCAATCTATACACATAGGCGCCATTTCATCAAGGCTGACATAGCGCATACTCACACTATGCTAGTCTTGATGGAGTAGAAGAGGTGCTGAATTCATTAACGGGCACACATCAATTAATAAATTTGGTTCCTCTTCTCAGGAGCCTCCAGGGAATAGAGTAAAAAACATTTTTTGAATAAAAACAACGCCAACAGTTTTCATAAATTGGATGGGGAGTCATGAACACGCCACCGTTCCACCATGGCTGCGCCCCAGCTCTGCCCATTTTAGCAGAGCTGATCCAAAGTAGTTTGAATACGGCAAAAGTCCCAACTCCACTTTGCACAAAAAATGTGCAACTTTTCAAAGCTTTTATGCCACTTTTGTACCAAAGCAGAAAAACATAAGCACATAAGTCTATGAATTGGACAATTCAATATAATTGTACAGGCCAAGTCGATTATATAAACATGTTTGTGTGAGTGTGTATATATGCATTACAAAAGAGAGAATGAAATGGTTAAGAACTGAACTACATATCAAAGATGAATAATTTCCAAAAATATACTGTATCAACCGAGATGCTTCCCATAAAGAGGAAAGTAAATGCGCATTGCAGTTTTGAGAACAAGCAATTTAGCCCCTTAGTGACGGAGCTAATTTTAACCTTCCTGACCAGGCCAAAATTTTTATGTCTGACCAGTGTCATTTTATGTGGTAATAACTCTAGATCCCAATGGACCCACCTGATTCTGAGACTGTTTTTTCATGACATATACAGTAGTACTTCATGGTAGTTGTAACATTTGATTGACATGATTTGCATACATTTATGAAAATATCAAAAATTTGACAAAAAATGTGAAAATTTAGCGATTTTGAAACTTCAAATTTTTATGCCCTTAAATCAGAGTTGTGTCACACAAAATAATTAATAAATAACATTTCCCACATGTCTACTTTACATCTGCATCATTTTTTAAATATCATTTTTTTTGTTAGGAAGTTGCAAGGGTTGAAAGTTGACCAGCGATTTCTCATTTTTCCAACAAATTTTTCAAAACCATTTTTTTTGGGAGCACATCACATTTGAAGTGACTTTGAGGGGCCTATATGACAGAAAATACCCAAAAGGGACAATATTCTAAAAACTTCCGGTTCTTCACAGGACTTATTGTAATGTGAAAGGAAAAAATGAACATTTTACCTTTTTTCACAAAAATGTATACTTTAGCCCCAATTTTTTACTTTTCTAAGGGTAACAAGAGAAAATGAACCCCAAAGTTTGTTGTGCAATTTCTCCTGAGTATGCCGATACTGCATATGTGGGGGAAAACTACTATTTGTGCACACAGTAGGGCTTTCAATGGAAGGAGGAATATTTGAATTTTGGATCACAAATTGGTGAAATAGCTTACAGGCGACATGTCACATTTTCACTCAAACAGCAGAAACTTCCTATAATGAACCCCACTTTGGAAGCTACACCCCTTAAGAATTTTATCCAGGGGTATGTTGAGCATTTTGAACCCAAATACACTGCACAGAATTTGATAACATTAGGTCATCATATTGAATATATAGGGCCTATCACAGTGATCAAAAGCAACCAATAAGAAAAATCCCTGCTGTTGCTGGGTGCTGGCCATTTTTTTTTCATGAAGAGGATGCGGAGGGCCAGTGGGCGGAGCAGGAGGGACTGGGGGATGGCAGAGGTATCAAGGGGGCATCGGTAAGCACACTTTTTTACATGATCGGGCACCAGAAAATACGGCCCTGATCGTGTTTTCCATGGTCTCCGCTACCTCTAGTAGCGGAGACCCTGGAGATTTTTGGACTCTGGGTGGGCACTATAGGCTTATTCCCAATTACCAATTTAAAACAGTGATGAGGTAATTAGGCCCCTTAGCGGCCACCATTTTAATGCGTTTAGGCGATTGTTAAGGGGTTAAGATAGAGAAGGATAAAACTGTGCAGGGTGTGAAGGAAATTCAGGAGACAGTAGGTGTCCCAATAAGACATTGCCGGATTTGCATTTAGTAAGTCAGCGAAGGGAACTCTATGAAGGGACTCTACTTACAAGATGTATTTATCCCATGAAAGATTTAATGTACAGTAAGCTAAGGAAGATTGAAAGATTTACCAATAAAACCAAATGGCGTACCTGTCATTCTCTTTAGGGCTCTTCAGGGACTTGAGAAACCTTTTTTATGAATAGTCCTAAATGAAATCTCATCTTCTTGTGCATGCATTTTATATGTTCGACTTGAGGGTTTACTAGACTATTATCTGTCAATTTTATCTGTCAACCAAACTATTGTTCATCCATTTATGCATTTTACTATTAATTATCAGTGGCCTTGATATTGACATCCCATTTGGCATTATATTTATCATACAATGATGATGTTGACTATTGCTTGGCTTCGCAAATGATGAAAATGCAGCTTATGTTGTAGCTTTACCAATTGATTTTATCATGTGAAGTTGTAACCAAATATTAATTTTCATTGAGAAATTTTATTGTGTAATATATCTATATTTGCTTTCTGTCTAACAGGATTGTCCAGTAGAATCAGGAGATTTTCGGGCACAACAGTGTTCTGCTCATAATGATGTGAAATATCAAGGACAGTATAGAGAGTGGCTTCCGGTTCACAATGACCCTGAAAACCCTTGTTCTTTGAAGTGCCAAGCGAAAGGAACATCTCTTATTGTGGAACTAGCTCCTAAAGTTTTGGATGGTACTCGCTGTTACACAGAGTCCTTGGATATGTGCATAAGTGGTCTATGCCAGGTAAGTTAATTTAAACCAATATACTAAATTATGCGTTTTCCCTTTAGTTTTGATGTTTGTTTTCCTACCCATTGGTTAAAAAACTGGATAGGGACTGGTGGGAGTTGAACCTAGGACCCCAGCGGTGCAAAGCTACAGTATTAACCACTGAGACACTGTGCTGAAGGCAACATTTTTGATCATACATTATTGGTGCCATTTGTTATTTTTGCAACCTAAAATATGTTAAAAATGCATGTAATATCAAGATAAAGAATATGTATCTGTATGTCCAGCAAATGTTTGGAGAACACAGATTTCAAGTACAGTCAAAGCTATTGTTCTGAAATTGCCACACAAAAAGGGTATGTTTCCACGTGCCTGATTTCTTCAGGATTTGCTGCTGATTGGACGCTCCATACAGGCGCAGCGTCCAATCCGCAGCATCCAGATGTTACAGCATAGTGGAGGGGATTTTATGAAATCCCATCTCCACTATGCGTACAAACAAGCAGGTGGCACATCCGCGTAACCGAACATGCGGCGCGTCTTTCTAGACTGCAGCATGTCTGTTTATCTTGAGGAGACGCTCAGTCTCCGCAAGATAAATAGCACCATTCTACGTATAGGATGCGGTGATTCCGCATGTGTTCAATGAACACATGCAGAATCACCTCGTGTGAAGAAACCAGATTGTATCTTAATTTCCCAGACAACCATGTTTTTGTAAACCCACAAGAATTGACTTTTTATCTGTATATTGGCTTGTGGATTTAAGTGTTTATGTCTGGTGGGTCAAGAAGACAGAATTGCATATGATTTAAAATACTATGTAAGTCTGTAACAGTGACTTGGACATAGTGTGTGTTTATCTGTGTTTATTTTGAGCTGATATGTTAATTGTGTATTGTATTCTATGACCAGTTTGTTGACTTCAAAGGTAGATAGGGAAAGGCTGTGAGGATGAACTGAAGCACACTGGGTAAATCTAAAAATAGCTTACATGTCTCGGGTATAAAAACTAGAGACAGAGAGAGCAGATCAGTTCTCATTTCATCACACAGAGAGCTACTAGTCGGACATTCTGCTCAACATTCAACGGTCGAGAGACAGGACTGCAGCCAATTCATCATGGCACCATCACGAGGGACACGGATCTATGATTCTATGGGAATCAACCTAGGATTCGTTGGCTCCGGTTGGAAGGACACAGATCTGTTCCAGTGACCATCTCTGAACCATGGATATGTTTGGAGAAAGCCATATTTTGGGACCTGCTGGTCACCTGGCTCCATGGAGATGGTCGGATAAGCCAGGTGTTGACTCTCGTGTCAACTGGCTTTGGACCTTGTATGGACAGTATGGCCTGTCATCTCCCTGCGCTTGTTGTTATCTCGTCTCTGTGTGTATATCTCAGGTGGAATAGCGACCCTGGGAGCTCTGACGTTGTGTCAACTGGCTTTGGACCTTCTACGGACTCTATGGACTGTTCTCGTTCATCTCCCTATGCTTGTTGTTATCTCTTCTCTGTGTGTATATCACAGATGGAATAGTGACCCTTGGAGCTGTGACGTTGTGTCAACTGGCTTTGGACCTTGTACGGACTGTTCTCGTCATCTCCTTATGCTTGTCAATATCTCTTCTCTGTGTGTATATCACAGGTGGAATATCGACCCTGGGAGCTCTGACGTAACATCTACCATTATCCAGGCGATTCAGCGGAAGGGTTAGGCCCTGTAATGTGCACCATGTTGGGGGTAATTGCTGGGATTGTTCTGTTTGCTATTGGGTGTTGTGGTTCAATAAAGTATTGCCACACTGTTTTACCCTAACCCTGTGTTGTCTGTGTAGTGTTATGCCCACGTTTAACAGGAGAGTGGGTGTTAGTCGGGACGATCCCTGGTCCATGCTGTTTCGGCTAGCAGACTTGGGCGCCCGCCGACCCCCCATTTCTCCACACCTCGCGTACAAAAGGGGGCAGCGCTTTGGGCATAGCCGGGTATTCGCTATGTCCAAAGCGCTGACAATATGCCCTGTAGACACATACCCATATGTGCATGAATTTACCGGCCACTCAGTGACTGGTTACAGAGAATATACAGTATGTGGCCGTTTCACCCAATAGAGATAGGGAGACAAGTCATTGCCAAACACTTATTTTACAGCATAATAAGGAATTGCATTAATTAAAGTAATCTTTCTATTTCTTGATGCAATACATACAAGATTTGTGGTGGATTTCACTCACTTTGTATCTGCAGATATTAATCTTAGGATAGGTTCACATGAGCATATAAGTTGGTCAGAGTTTCATCCAGAAAAGTGGGACAATTTTTCTCTCACGTGTCATCCATGTGCGGTCTGTATACAATTGATTTTTATACTCAGCAGTTATTAATCACTTACAGGACCATTTACAGTTTACTATGTTATAGAGTAGCCTTGTAACCATGAAAATCTGATGTTACACTGTGGCTCCATATGGCATCCAATCTTATTTTACACATCCATAGACTTGAATGGGTGAATTTCATTTACGGAAGAAACTAGTGCATGGTGCTTTTTTTTCACATGCAGATTTGGTTAGTGAAAAAAATTGCTTATCTGCACTGCCCCACTGAATAATATTAGTCAGTAAGATAATGCAGACCTTTGTACTGTGTTTCCTAAGAAGTATCACTTTACATTACTTGAGCATTCCATTTGTCCATTAGCATCATATTTTTTGAGTAAGTCGAAATAAACATTATTTAGATTGTAGAAATATATGCTAGTACACATACTAAATAATGTCACAAAGAAGCATGATACTTGGTCAGACACTGCATCCATGTATTTATGTAGGAGTGCTAATACAGATTATAAATCGGAGCGCAGCTGTACATTGTGTAACTATGTAGTTTTTGAAGCTTATTGTGAAGAAACCAGATTGTATGTTAATTTCCCAGACAGCCATGCTTTTTTTTGCAAACCAAGAATTGACTTTTTAACTGTATATTGGCTTGTAGATTTAAGTGTTTGTCTGGTGGGTCAAGAAGACAGTCTTGCAAGATGATATACTATTTAACATACTGTGTAAGTCTGTAATAGTGACTTGCACAGTGTGTGTTTCTTTGTCTATTGATGTGTACAGATATGATAATTGTGCATTGTATTATGAAACTAGTTTGTTGACTTCTAAAGTAATGAGGGAAAAGAATGTGAGGGTGGTCTGAAGTACACTGGGTAATTCTAAAAATAGCTTACATGCCTCGGGTATAAAAAGACTCGAGACAGAGAGAGCAGATCTGATCTCATCACTCCTGAAGTAAGAGAGAGCTACCAGTCAGACATTTTGCACAACACTCAACGGATGAGAGACAGGACTGCAGCCAATTCATCATGGCACCATCACAAGGGACACGGATCTATGATTCTCTAGGAATCAACCTAGGGGTTGTTGGCTCCGGTTGGAAGGACACAGATCTGATCCAGTGATCATCTCTGAACCATGGATATGTTTGGAGAAAGCCAGGTTTGAGACCCGCTGGTCGCCTGGTTCCATGGAGATGGTCAGATAAGCCAGGTGGTGACTCTCGTGCCAACTGTCTTCGGCCCTTGTATGGACTGTCATCTCCCTACGCTTGTTAATATCTCTTCTCTGTGTGTATATCACAGGTCGAATATCGACCATGGGAGCTCTGACATAACATCTATCGTCATCCAGGCGAGTCAGCGGAAGGGTGAGGCCCTGTAATGTGCACCATGTTGGGGGTAATTGCTGGGATTGTTCTGTTTGCTATTGGGTGTTGTGGTTCAATAAAGTATTGCCAAACTGTTTTACCCTAACCCTGTGTTGTCTGTGTAGTGTTATGCCCACGTTTAACAGGATAGCTGGTGTTATGCAGGACGATCCCTGGTCCATGCGGTTTCGGCTAGCAGACTTGGGCGCCCACCAAAATCTATTTCTCCACACTTACTAAAGACACTTGAAGATCTTGGGAAATGCACAAAGGGTATATTACAATTCCAAGTACTTTCTGATTGACAAAGTCATTTCTAGGAATGCTGCCATTTTCGTAGACTGGCGCCATGCATATTGTGAGTGCCCAGGTCCATGGTGTTCACATTAGTGTGACTTTTGAAATATTTTGTCTAATGGTACACTTTAAATTTTTTGGTGTTCATATTACATTGGTGTGACTTTTGAATTATTTGATTTAATTATATGCTTTTAGGATTTTTTGTTAGAAGTAATTGAAATGTAATTTAGAAACATAAGTATTTTTTATTTTGATTCATTCAGATGGCAAATACGTTAAGGGATTTTAAAGAATGTTTTAAAAAATTAATATTGTGAACAAATCAAACATAAAATTTTGTAATTTATGAAATCTCCAGTTTTATTGACTGGCGTGGGCAACTCCACTACCCTTTAGCTTCCTATAGTTTGCAGTTCATTCATGGCAAACCATAGGTTACCGATGCTTGACAAACTGATAGGGAGTCTGTTGGTTGGCGGACAGTATAACTGAGTAAATTACAAATGGAATCCATTATCATAATAGTATAGTATAGTGTTGCTTTTTAAGCAATTGCATATTATATGGTGCTAACACTTTTAATGTTCCTCCCAAGTCCAGAGTATATGGCAGCATTACACCACTTGCAATGGATAGATAAGCTTTATTTTTTTTACAGAGATCAATATATATGAGCATAGACTGTTCTGACTAGTCAGTGGATAACATTAACATGATAAAGTCTGTTTGTTAAAAAGAAAATAAGAACATAATTGAGTCTTCAGTGTTTTCAGGCGAACGGCGTTTGTAGATTTTGTATGGCTGTCAGCATCCGTCTAGTTTGGAGATTATCTGGGCATTGACTCCTGTGAAATGAGATTCCCTGCAGTTCTGCACCACTGTTTAATATGGAAATGAGCCCCCAAGTTGTTATTTGTTTTTCTTCCCGCTTCATTTCCCTTGGCATTGGGTCTCTGAGCTGAGCCAACACCGCTGGCCCTTTTGTGTAGGAAGAGAAATTCTTCTGGCCGAATCTAAATTGGCAGTGTAAAAGCTACGGGTAAGCAACATACTCTAACCTTGTCCTTTGCGTACTTTAAATCCACTGGGGCTTATACCTCTTCCACCACCACTTTCCTAAATAGTCCCAAGAGCTTGGCTTGGATGGTTAACATGTTTTCTTTATTCCCCCTCTTTCTTTTCAAGGAGAGAGAGTGAGCGCAGGAGCCAGGTTAAACAAAGGCTCGTAGCGGGAGAGAGTGAATATTAAAAACAAAACATGTTCCACGCTGGGTCTCAGGGCTCTTCGTCTCCACTGTCTGGTGCTCCCTTGGTTCAGAATGGTAGCCTAGCCTGTTAGGGGGCATTGCCAAGTAATGCCTCTTTGGCAGCAAAGTCTTGTACATATCAGCTTGCATTGAATGAAAGAAGTCACAAAGTCAAATCAGAGTTACTGAATCATTCTTATCTAGAGAAAAAATGTTAGCAGCGGGTGGACCTCATTTGCATATGTTAAGAGTTCCAATTAATTTTTAAAATAAATGTGAACTATAGCTTTATGTCACAGCTCACTCAGAAACACCCAAACCCTTTGTGTCTTTATTAACTTAGACCATCTATCTTTTTCCTGGGCACAGAAATCTTGGCAGAGTGCGTATAGCTTCATGTCTTTGTAACTCTTTCTAGTTTAATGGTAAGTAGTGAGAGGATTAAAGGAATTCACCAAGAGTATAGCATAGAGTACCGCATATAAAATAAGATTGTACCAAGACACGCTATAATGAAATAATGGCAACTGCATTGGAGGTGATAATATGGACAGTGTGGACAAATCTGAACTAATTATCTTTCCTCCATCTTGCATACCTTCCCTTTCTGATTTATCTATCAAAATAAATGAAATCACACTCTCCCGGTAATCCACTGACTCTGAGTAATCCTTGACTCTGCCCTTTCCTTCAAACCACACATCCAAGCTCTGGCCACCTCCTGTCGCCTCCAACTCAAAAATATTTCCAGAATCCGTCCTTTCCTCAACCCTCACTCTACCAAAATGCTTGTGCATGCCCTAATCATCTCCCGCCTCGACTACTGCAACATCCTCCTGTGTGGCCTACCTTCTAACAATCTCGCACCTCCTCAGTGCGTCCTTAATGCTGCCCGCTTCTTTCCCGCTTCCCCTCTTTGCAAATCGCTTCACTGGCTCACAATTTCCCAGCGTATCCAGTTTAAACTGCTAACACTGACCTACAAAGCCATCCATAACCTTTCTCCTCCATATATTTCCGAACTAATCTCTCAATATCTTCCCTCAAGTAATCTCCGGTCCTCCCAAGAACTCCTCTCCTCCACGCTTGTTTGCGCCTCACCCAATCGCCTCTAAGACTTCTCACGAAGTCTTATCCACCACATTTGGATCCTTCAGACGGAACCTGAAAACCCATCTCTTCAAAAAAGCTTACAGCCTGCAATGACCAAGGGCAGGGTCCTCTCCCCTCTGTACCAGTCTGTCATTGCTAGTTTGTCTACTGTAAGTGATATTTGTATTTTGATGTTTTGACCCCCTTCTCATGTACAGCACCATGGAATTAATGGTACTATATAAATTAATAATAATAATAATAATAATAATAATATGTACTTATCAAATGGTAAGTGAGGAAAACTCCCGAGAGACAAAAGACCTAAGACTTCAGTTGCAGTTATATCACTCAGGACAATATGACATTTTTACTGATCAGGGAAAAAAATACATCCATAGGTGTCAGTAAAAAAAAATCCAAAAATTTTGCACATTGGTTGCTTGGTTGACCCAGTTCAGTTTAGCAGGACTGGGATATCAAAGAGCAAAAAAGTGTAATTTGACAGTCTTCAAAGTTAATGAGAAGGTGTGTTGTGAGTCAAGAAAACTATTGCTGCATCTGTACATGTTGTAGTTATGTGTGAACAATGATACTTCTCTTGAGAATATAACATCTTTGCAGCTTAAGGGTCAATGTCTCTCCTTGTGGAAACAAGCCTGGCATATCAGTGTAAGGAGACTTATAGGCAATGCAATTCTCCTGTCGGAAAATAAATATGCAAATTGCCTGTTCAGAGAGGGAAAGGACTTTGAACTTTAGTGCCAACTATTGGAAGTAGCAATGCAAAAAGTCAATATTGACCCTTTAACAAGTCTTGCCCATGACTTAGGATAAAAGCCAAACCAGAATATCTATTTGCAGACACGTGTTTCAGGGTTCTCTTCCTCTCTGAAGAAGCAATTGGCATAACATCATTGAGAAACTTTCATCATCACAGTCAAGAGACCATGCTGTGATGGTTCTGAGAAACATAAAAGTAGAAATTAGTTATATTAGGGTAAAGAGCGAATTAACATTTATTAAACTGTAATAAAGACGACATAAGACGATGTAAATTGTTTTAATTTAATATTACCGCATTCCTTTTAGTGACATCTGTTCTGTATTGACACACATTATAGCTATTCCGTGTGTAATGATATATCTTGTAATAATATGACTTAAGAGAGCATAAACAAAAGTAAAGAAAGAATCCAGCAAAACTGTATGGAGCCGATACATAATAATAATCTTTATTAATAATAATCTTTATTTTTTATATAGCGCTAACATATTCTGCAGCGCTTTACAGTTTGCACACATTATCGTCGCTGTCCCCGAAGGGGCTCACAATCTAGATTCCCTATCAGTATGTTTTTGGAGTGTGGGAGAAAACCAGAGTACCCGGAGGAAACCCACACAAACACGGGGAGAACATACAAACTCCTTGCAGATGTTGTCCTTGGTGGGATTTGAACCTAGGACTCCAGCGCTGCAAGGCTGTAGTGCTATCCACTGAGCCACCGTGCTGCTCTTCTGTGTCTTGCGGGAATATAGACCAGGAAAACAATAAAAAGCTATATATATATGTTATGTTTCCAGTTATCACACTGTGTAAATACAAAAACAGTAACCCAAAATATTGTATTAGAATGACAGCTTCTAACATAGAAACATAATGGATTCTATTTTAAAAGATTAAATTTTTGTTTATGGTTAGTGAAAATGCCTTATGTAGCTCACTTGTCAGCTTTTCTATGTAGACTGGGATAGAGTCCGTAGAGTTATACCATTAAAATTAGAACATAAACAAGTTAAAGAAGCACTAGGATTAACCCCTTAGTGACAGAGCCAATTTGGTACTTAATGATCAAGCCAATTTTTACAATTCTGACCACTGTCACTTTATGAGGTTGTAGCTCTGGAATGCTTCAACGGATCTTGGTAATTCCAAGACTGTTTTTTCATGACATATTGTACTTCATGGTAGTGGTAAAGTTTCGTCGATATGATTTTCGTTTATTTATGAAAAAAAACTAAATTTGGCCAAAAAATTTAAAATTTAGCAACTTTCAAACTTTCAATTTTTGTACCCTTAAATCAGAGAGTGGTGTCACACAAAATAGTTAATAAATAACATTTCCCACATGTCAATTTTACATATGCACAATTTTGGAAACATAATTTTTTTTGTTAGGAAGTTATAAGGGTTAAAAGTTGACCAGCGATTTCTCATTTTTCAATTTTTCAACAAAATTTACAAAACCATTTTTTTAGGGACCACATCACATTTGAAGTGAGTTTTGGGGGTCAATATGACAGAAAATACCCAGAAGTGACACCATTCTAAAAAGTGCACCCCTCAAGGTGCGCAAAGCCACATTCAAGAAATGTATTAACCCTTCAGGTGCTGAACGAGAACTAAAGCAATGTGGAAGGAAAAAATGAACATTTTACTTTTTTCACAAAAAGATTAATTTGGAACCAAACTTTTTTGTTTTCACAAGGGTATCAGTAGAAAGTGGACCACAAAATTTGTTGTTCAATTTCTCCTGAGTACACCGATTCCACGTATGTGGGGGAAAGCCACTGATTGGGTGCATGGCAATAGCTCCCACGCTAAACCTAATGAAAAAATGGAAATAAATACATTTTTTTATTTTATTATTTTTACCTAACTAAAGGGATGATAAAGGGGGATTTGATTTACTATTTTTTTTATTTTGATCACAGTTGTCAAAATGAACCAAAAGAAAAAAATGTCCTATTGTTGCCAAATGCTGGCCAGCAGATCCTGGAAGATGACGCCAAGGGCCGGGGGACACAGCCGGGACAGGGGCACATCGGAGGTACTGGGGATCTCGGGGGACCCCATTTCTCTCTTCTCTGATGTACTAGATCATATCAAAGGAGAGAGAAATAAATGGGAAACCGGATTTTTTTTTTTTTTTGCTGTCTCCGTTTTTCGGTGAATAACGGTGATCGCAACACTGGGGATGGTAAAAACCGACCTGAATCATGTTCTCTGGGGTCTCAGCTACTCCTAGTAGCTGAGACCCCAGAGATTTTCCAATGCTTGGGGGCGCTATACACTTATTTCTCATCTCCGTTAAAAAGCGACGCGGAGGAATAATTACCCTTAACTGCCGCTGTTAAAAGGCTTATTTGGTGGAGAGTAAAATGAAAAACAACAAAAACATTTCACTGTTATTCATATCCTCAAGGCGGCCTTCACGTAAACCCCAGCAGCTGCCTCCACGTACACCCCACCAGCAG
>VIAB01002477.1:75717-94604 GCA_009801035.1 Oophaga pumilio
AACAGCGTCCCTGCCTGGCAGAGGGCAGGGACGCCGACGCCACAATGGTTTTTTTCTCATCCAGATTCCATCTGAGAAAAAATCACAGATCACCACTGACTCATTGAATAACATTAGTACAAGTGCAATCCAATTTATATGCAGATGAGAGCAAGCCCTAATAGCATTACGAAAGTGCCTGGCTGCTGAACTGAAAGTACATCAATCAGGAGAAAATGTACTTGATATCTCCTGGAAGCTACCGGCTTTCAGTCATGCAGGCAAGCCTGGAGCAATTACAGTCACTGCTCATAGAACCGAGAGCGGAGGCTGTATGTACATCCCGGTACTGATTGACAGCCCGCTCACCAGTGCATCAGTGGAGAGTGAGCTATCAGTCATTGCTGGGCATGCTTACAACTGCCCCCTTCAGTGCTGTGAACGATGACTGTAATAAGTGTAGGCACATCTGCTTGACTGAAAGCTGGTGGCTCCATGGAGAAATAAAGTATTTTCTACCGGGTGCCGCACTTTCAGTACAATGGCCAAGCACCTTCATAACACTATTATCCTGCAGATTAACCCAATATCTGCAGGTTAATAGCATTAGCGGACATGACAGGTTTCCTTTAGCAACTATTCACTTAGTTTGTTTTAACCCTGTCCAAAGGATTGCCCTGGAAATGGCCCAAACAGGAGGGTTCATGTAATATCTACCCCTTTTTCATCTGGGACATGCCCCAATTCATCAAACTTATTTCAGGACAGTCCTGGGAAATTCTGGACTGTTGCCAACTATTAGATTGACAAACTGATTTCAGTCTGCTCAAACATGGAAGACAGATCATTTAACAAATATTATCCAGAAGGTGGCAATGGATGATAATTCTGAAATTCCTTGGGAGGACAAATATTTTTCTGGGTTTCTCCAGTTGTAAATAGTTTGGCAAACATTATATTCCTGGTCATCGAATTGTTTCATTTCTACTTGGTGTTCAATGAAAGGAAAAAAATGACAGAAAACCCTTTTGCTTTCTCTTTCTGGACCCTGGTAGAACTGATTCTGTCATTATATTGGGAGCGTGTCATTCTTATCCTTGTCTACTGACTCTTATTTCTCAGATTGCGGTTTTCACCTGTTTCGTTTACATCATTGTTGTAACTTTTTTTCATTACTTAGACTATATCTTTGCTTGCAGATAGAGGTGAACAGTTAGGAATTATTCCCTTATGCTGGCTACCCAGGTTGTCCTGAATGTCAGTATCATTTTAGATGCTTATTGATAACATATGTTATGTCAGGGGAATATTTCCACATGTACACTGCTTACAATTGTGG
Source organism: Oophaga pumilio (assembly GCA_009801035.1). Classification (NCBI taxonomy): domain Eukaryota; kingdom Metazoa; phylum Chordata; class Amphibia; order Anura; family Dendrobatidae; genus Oophaga; species Oophaga pumilio. The sequence continues at coordinate 77,036 of VIAB01002477.1, forward strand.
CCTGCTTTTGGCACTGGTATATCTGCTGATTCACCATATATTCCAGAAACTTAAGCTGTCATTTTAGAAACTCTGGATTGGATCACTTGGTGGAATTCTGTTGGGCTGTGGTTTTACACCTGTTTTTCAAGTATTTGTAACTAGATATAATTTTGTAGGAATCCAAAACAAGGTTTTGTCATGTCTGAAAATCTATAGAACGTAGCTAACAAACCTTTTAAAAGTTACTTGAGAGTGTTCAAGAAGATAATTTCTACAAAATTTGTAAATTGTGCTGTGCTGGAGACTCACACTAAACAAATTCCCAACTATCTCAGAACAAGAGAACCACTCTCAGATGTCCAGAAGAATTAAGAAAAGATGTTCCAAATTGTTCAGTTCCATACAATACTACCAAAACTACGAGTCTAATTTAATGTCTCCAACGAACAACATTAATTTTGCCAGCTTGGATTAGTTTTTATCCTCCCATTTGTTTTGTAGTCTTTGTTCGTAACAGGAGTACAGCGTGCACACTGAACAGGAATGGAGGGCATTAATTCAATAAACATTCAATAGTCATGCATTTTTTATCCTTGACCAGATTTTCTTTTTCCCGCTTGACCCTTTAACCCGCCCCTATCCTTGCCCTTAGATAGGCATTTCTGTATAATTCATTACTGCTAATTCCTCTTTTGCCAGAGGGCTTCTAATGTATATTACCCAACAACACTGGGTGGGAAATGTCAGAGAAAAACAATGATGACATTGATTACACTTGATATGTAGACAGGATAAAATTCATGGCAACTAGACTTTTTTTTCTATGAGTAGTTAATAAAATTATTTTACTCCCTAGCACTGTTCTCCACCCTTGGGAAGGTAGATGCGCATAAATACATACTTCAGTAGGGTGAGCCAGAACAATGTGTGATTTAAGCCTGGATTTTTCAAGCAGCTTTCACACACTGATAAGTATGTTTGGATACACACTGCTAATTCTGTAGTAAGAAATCTGCTTTCCAATACTTGTATTTACAGCTGATTCAATTAAGTAACATACACTCTTGCATTGTACTGGGAATAATGGTGGATTTTACAGTCATTTTCTCATGTGCGCTATTTATCAGTGTTTCTGATTTTTAAATTATTTCTTAGAACGTAATGTGAAAAATAGTATCCTGGCTAACTTATGCCCTGTTGTGTTACTTCAGTTTCTAGAGCAGTATTTAAAGCAGTGTTAGATTTTTTTTGTAGCAAAACTTAGAATTTTATTTAATATCTTTTACTTTATTGTTACATTTTATACTGGTTACCCAAAAGTTTGTTCATCATTGCAAACACCCCACATAAGAATGGTGCATGAGCGAGGATCAAAGACCAAAAGTTGTCACCGTTTAACCCTGTTGTATCTGAGACTGTCTTTACGTGGGACAGTGTAATGGTATGGTTTCTCAAAGAGGGCACAAAATTGACGGTAACACGCAAGAGAGTGGCAGAGAGCTTGATGGTTACACCACAGCAGAGTTTCAATTCTGAGGCACTGAGCTTGGTGGTTACAGCAAACAACAAAAATACATACAGCAAACGGTTTCCACAGGCAATAAATACAGACCTTGTGTTTTGGGAGATAGTACTGTGTACCTACTAATATAAAATATTTTACATACTTGGCTTTGTCCTCTTGTTGGACCTTCTCGGAGTCAGTAATCGAGTATGATTGTCTCGTCATCTTGACTAACGAGCACAATTTAATGATTTCAGAACATCAGAATGTCCTCCTGTTTGGAGCTTTGTTGAAAGTATCACATGTGGTATTTTTTTGTAAGATGTCCATGTTTTTCAGTTTCTGATTATTCTTTCGTTATAATGCACATTATTGATGTAATAACCAAAACTAGCATTTCATGCAATGTTTTCCTTTTGCATTTGGACTTGGAAAGATTGTCATACTCAGTCCAAATAAATGTCACATATTCTATATACTGCAGGTGTGATGATCTCACAAGTGTAAGTTTAGAAGCAATTACCTCCAGGACTCTCTATAAGACAATCATTCATGATATATGTATATACACAGTGTCACTGCTATGAAAAAGAACATTTACAACAAATTGTTCCTTGGTCCGAGTGAGAGACACGTGACATGATGTAGCTATGAGGAATCAAGGAGCACACTGTAAAACAAAAGTTGTGTTTATATTACGATTTCAGTCTCAGGGCACATGCGTTACACAGCATGATAAAGAACACTTCTGAATACAATCAAAAATACACTGCTTTTGCTCAGGGATGCTAATTGCATTGAATCCCCATGTGCCACTGCCTCATCCTTCTCCTTGCATCATCATCTCGAGTTGCATAAGGTCAGCCAAGGTACAGCAGTAGCTAAAAGATGTTGGCGTGCCTGAGGCTAAGAGGAATGAAGACCTCTTTCTGGAAAAGAAAGGGTCAGGCCTTAAAAAAAGGCAGTAAAACAAACGTGCATAAAAACAACTGTGGGTAAAGTATACTGTTAAATGACACAAATACAAATTAAGATGTTTAATCAAGTTGCAAAAAAACTGTCATGTCTTTGGAGGTCTGCTCATCTGGAGGCATGCAGTTCTCTGCTTTGTGCCTTCTGGCTATGATATCATTACTAGTGACAGCTCAGGTTTTAAACCAACATTTTTTGCAATGCCAGGTGTATTTTTATATTGTGTTGATTTAAAATATATATTCGAGGTCAGGGAAATGATAGGAAAATATACAGCAAATCTTTCAATAAAGGAAGTGCATACATGTTGTCATAGTAAGCTGATGAAGGGCATTTTATCCCTGACCCCTGCCATGTCTTCCAATATTTCAGGTTTCTGTGGCAAGATCTTGTTTCTTGGTAGATGAAAAGGAATTGTAAATTTTGTATCCAGGAGCAATGATGATAATATGTAGGCATGGATTAATCCAGGCACAATGTAAAGATGACCTTTTGCCAGTTTTAGCCACACCACAGGAGGATAGCGGCTGCAAACCTGAATAAAACAGTTGTTAGTTTTTAATGTTCATCTCTATGGCGGAGATATTAGCTAGTAAGTTTATATGCTATTTTTCTGTTTTTCCGAGATTTGTTTACTTTTTCCCTTTCACGATGTTGACCAATCATAAACAGTAGTTGTCATGCAAGGAAAAAAGAAAATTTCTTTAATATGGTAAGACATGTAATGACTCTCTGCTGTCTTCACTGATCATACTACCGGTTCATACTGTGATTACAAGAGGTGGAGTGGAGTAGAGCAGAGCTGTGTGCATTACAAACACCTCTGCATCTGTAGCTCTCATCTCACTGCACTGTAAGCTATTCTCTACTATCCCTGTCCCCAGACTGACAGTGCCATGAGATGGGAGCTGCAGATGTAAAAGTGCTTGTGATGACACAAAACTCTGCTTTCCTCACTGATCTTACTGCTGGTACTTGCTGTCATTATAAATGAGACAGGCAAATAGAGCAGAGCTGTGTTTCTGAATTTCATTACAAACACCTCTGCATCTTCAGCTCTCATCTCACGTTACTGCCGGTTCTGACTTTCTCTGGAGACATTTTCTTTTTCTTTTTTTTATGTCCCCAGAGACAAATCTCTGCTAACGCTGACTTTGTTGAATGGGTAATTTGAATGCAAACTTTACAATCTGATCTCTCCACAACAGAGAAGAGAAATTAAAAAAAATTAGCCCTGCAGCTACTATTCCATGATATGGCCAGTTTAATATGCTAAAACTGATAAAATGCCCCTTTAAAATGTTGTATGCATACTGTTTGAGTATGTTCAGACATATATGTTCTTACATTTGCACTATGCACATATTTTACTAAAGGGACCAAGGCAGAAATCTGAGTTTTAGTATTTCTACATGTGTAATGTGAAGTGCCATGAACTCTTGTACTGGCTTTTCTATATAGAATCCATGGAAATAAATAAAATACAACTTATTCTTGCATATTTTTTCTGAGCAGAAATATCCAATGTGAGCAGAAATTCGGACACATCATTCACATGTATAGAATAGAGATTGTCACCTGATTTTAGATGGAAATTTGCTACAGTTACTACCTACGTGATCCTAGCCTGTATGAGTGTGGAGATATATCATGCATTTATTTTTTTATTTAAAAAGAAAAAGTCATGATTGAATTTGCATAGACTAGTATGAAGGTCTTATATTGAGTTATTTAGTTGAATGGAAAAATAGTACAAGATCCATTATGTGAGAGTTTGGTACAATGTTTCTAAAGTTCAGGCCACCTGCAGAATCACAAACACCTGCAAATATGTTCTTCTAAATTTCTTACTGCATATTTCAATATCCTGTCTGCAAAAACAATACCCGATGTAGCAATTCTGGCACCTAATCCCAATAATGACTGTGTGCAATAATGATTCACAAAAAAATGACGGTTGTCTGGATATCTGCTTTATATGGCCCACCTATGATAGAAAGAACCATTTGAGCAAGACGGAAATCTCAAAAAGGAATAGTTATTATATAAATGTATCTGTATGTTACAAACATCTCGTGATATTTTTGTTAAATCCATGTGTGCATTGCTTTATACTATCTTTTTACCTTTATATTACATGAATTATTGTTTTAACGTTGACTTTTACTTTTGTTTTGTAGCATATTTTGTTCCTTCCTTACTGATATTTCCCAGTCAAATTTCCCAGCTTTTATATGGTTGCCATAAAATGTTGGAATTCCATTAATTAAGGACCATGTATATGGGCTATTTGTTTTGGTTATGCGATATTGATTCAATGTGCTCAGAGCATCATTATTTTTAAGCCAGTATTAATATTTAGTAATAAACTAAAATAATAATATACTACTATAATATTTATTAGGATATCTGTTGTTAAAACTGCATTCACTGACCATCGTGAATTCACATTTGTGTATTTTATGCATCAATCTTCGGTATGTATTGATTTTCTCTCTTACTGTGTGCTGCTTTCACATACAGTAATATGTCCCAGGGAGCCAATGAAGGGTTATCTGTGACATCCTATAAAACAAGATTATGTATTTTTATTTGCTTTGACAAGACCATTTACTACATATAGAACTTTTTACAAAGTATTCAGTGGAAACATACCTTTTGAGGTCAAACAAGCTACTTAGTTTGAGTATGTGCCAAGGTCTACAGGTCTTAGGTGGGAATAATTTACAAAAACATAAATAACCTGAACACTAAAATTTATACACATCTTTTTTGGCAGATCGTTGGTTGTGACCACCAGCTGGGAAGCACCACTAAAGAGGACAACTGTGGAGTTTGCAATGGAGAAGGGTCAACATGTCGGTTAGTTCGGGGGCAGTACAAATCACAACTTTCTGCAAATAAGTGTAAGTGACACACTTTCATTTATCACGAAAAGTCCAATGCTGCATGACTACATGAGCTGTGCAACGGTCTATACAAGAGGTCGTACAAATCAAGAGACGCAGAGCTGCAAAAAAGTCAACGTAAATGTGATTTACAGTTTTGTTTTATCTACAAGGGCACTTTTCATGTTATATACTGTAAAATTTGCCATAGCTCTTAGTGACTTTTAATCAATTGGAGTTATATTGTATTTTTCACAGCATGATTTGCTTTCTGTTGGTGGATACACTGGTGCTTGAACCCTTCCGAATTTTCTAAATTTCTGCATAAATTTGACCTAAAACTTCATCAGATTTTCATGCAAGTCCTAAGAAGAACCAAGTCAAATTAATAAGTCAAAAATATTAGACTTAGTCATTAGTTTAATTAGGAAAATGATCCAATATCCAATATCTCATTTCTGTGAGTGGCCAAAGTATGTGCACCTTTAGGATTAGCAGATATCTTGAATGTGAAATTAGAGTTTGTGTTTTCAGTCAATGAGATGACAAAAGTGGGTGACATGTTTTATTTAAAGAATAGGTATCATTCAAAGTCTCTTCTTGATAACACATTTCATGAACTAACTGTTGATTAGTCCTGCTCATCGTCAAGGAGAGATTTTAGCTCATTCCTCCCTAGAAATAGCTTTAACTTTTATGTTGGTGGATTTCCTCCTATGAGTTGCTCATTTCCAGCCAACATTTCTTCAAATTTCTATAGGATTATGGTTAGTATGTTGATTTGGCCATTACAACACTTTAACTTTATTCTTCATTAACTACCGTACTTTTCGGACTATAAGACGGACCGACCCATAAGACGAACCTCAAATTTTCAGAAGGAAAATAGGGAAAACAAAATGATGTGTCAAATAGGGGTCCGTCTTACAGTCCGAATTCAGCTTACCGGGGGGGATTGGCACAGGTGTACGAGTGGTCACAGGGGAGCGTGGTCACGGGTTGTTCGGTGGTCCGGCGATATGACCCCCATCCCAAGCTGGTGCGATGGCCTCTGTGAAATCCCATCCCAGGCTGGTGTTGCTGTGGTGCAGGGGGCTCTGCCGGCATTTTGCGAAAGCCCGTTGCCGAGATCTCAATCCGCTGCAATGCTGACCTTTGGGAAAATGGCCAACGGGGTGGCGCATGCTCAGATTGCCGAGATCTCAATCTGAGCATGTGAGGCCCCCGGCGGACATTTTCCCAGAGGCCACCTCATTGCAGCAATAGATCTGTGGGCGCCTTTCACAAAATGAGCCCCCCCCCTCACCACAGAGCACCACAGCGCACCACCGCCGCACCAGCCTGGGAAGGGAGGCTGCATCGCCATGCAGCGTTGGACCAGGACCGCCGCAGAATTGCCTGACTTCTGCTGCCACCGCAGTATTTGTAAGTATATTCCGACTATAACACGCACCCCCATTTTCCCCCAAAGTTTTTTGGGAAAAAAGTGCATCTTATAGCACAAAAAATAAGACAGTATTTCTTTGTAGAACAACTTGTGTGATTTGGATTATTGTCTTGCTTTATGTCCCACATTATCTCAAGATTCAGCTCATTGACAAATATCCTGACATTTTACTTTAGAATATCTGTGATGGCAAGCTGTCCTGGCTCATATGCTGACAAAAAGGCTCAAACCATGATTGTTTGATTTAGTTCACTATCCATTTTTAAGACTTATATGTAAATCCCATGTAGTTTTAGGTCAAATTTGTGCAGAAATCTAGAAAGTTCTGAAGGCTTCACAAACTTTCAAGAATCACTGTTTTTAATATGCAAGATAGCTACAGGTTTAAAAAGCATTGACTCATCATCCCTGCTTTTCCAGAAATAGGGGACCCATAATGAGGTTCCACAATTTGCACGAAATTTACAATTAGGTGTTGGTAATTGAAGTTCTAGGTAACAACATCCCTTTGATAAAGGGTGGTGATTGATGACAGCTTATTATTTGCAGTGCACACATTTCATTTATTAGCAATCACAAGAACCCAACTTATACTGCAATAGTATAACTGCTTTTCCACTTCTAAATGTCTTGTGGAGACTTCAGTTTGTGCTCTTTTATGGGTTATGTTTTATTCATTAAACTATAAGGAGCAGTGTGAATCCATCTGGCTGTAATTGCACTCTATGCGGCTTATAGTTTGCTGAAGTGTGATTTAGAAAAGCAAGAGCCTTCTAAGGTGTGTTTAGCCGCAAATATTTTTCCTAGAAATCTTTCCAAGAAATCACATCCTATTATGGACCCCACATCTGTTTACTCTCCTACAAACAAAGCTTAGGTGTGAAAACACAAGTTGTTGTTCTCTGTTTTCTATAATGTCCAAAAAAAAACAGTAATTCTACAAGAAAACTACACAATACTTTTATAATACTTAGTAAATTTCCATAGTCAGGTAGAGCCTCCAAAGACACCATACTTCTTGGATTTTTGATGATCTACTATAACATAGCAATCATACAGCTTGTATTATCTGTAATTTATGTATGCATCCATATACAGTTGTGCTCAAAAGTTTACATACCCCGGCAGAATTTTTGCTTTCTTGGCCTTTTTTTCAGAGAATATGAATAATAACACCAAAACTTTTTCTCCACTCATGGTTAGTGGTTGGGTGAAGCCATTTATTGTCAAATTACTGTGTTTTCTCTTTTTAAATCATAATGACAACCCAAAACATCCAAATGACTCCGATCAAAAGTTCACATACCCCATTTCTTAATACCGTGTATTGCCCCCTCTAACATCAATGACAGCTTGAAGTCTTTTGTGGTAGTTGTGGATGAGGTTCTTTATTTTCTCAGATGGTAAAGCTGCCCACTCTTCTTGAATAATAGCCTCCAGTTCCTGTAAATTCCTGGGCTGCCTAGCATGAACTGTGCGCTTGAGATCTCCCCAGAGTGGCTCAATGATACTGAGGTCAGGAAACTGAGATGGCCACTTCAGAACCTTCACTTCACTATCATTGGCTACAACAAAACAAAGTGAAGGTTCTGGAGTGGCCATCCCAGTCTCCTGACCTCAGTATCATTGAGCCACTCTGGGGAGATCTCTGTCTAAAGCAAAATAGAATCCCATGTACCATTGATATGGTTCTGTCCTTTTCTTGGTTCGGCATCCCACAAAGTTGGTCTAACTAGTAATGTGTTAAAAAGAATTAAAGGCACCAGATTTGTAGTCTTTTTTTTTTAATAACTTTTATTCCATCCTTTGAAATATAAAGTGGAACGTTTTGGCCACAACTGGCTTTTTTCAAGCAAATACAGAACTGTTATCCCTTTTCTGTATTTGCTTGAAAAAGGGCGGTTGTGGCCAATACATCACACTTTACATTTAAAGGATGTGTGTAGCCCAGCTGTGACTGGAGCCACATGTTACCCTGGAAGATGCACGAAAGGTAAACCCACAACAACCCATAAGCACACAACACTCCACATTTTCCTGGTGCCACCAGAGGGAGCCCTTGGAGACGACAGCAGGGAGATGAAGGCAGTCTAGCTGAGAGTTAGCTAGTCGTTGGTTTTACCTCAGAGTGTCAGTTTTACCTCAGCAGAGGAGATTAGAGCAGACTGTGAGAGATTCTAGTCAGAACGGCAGTGACCTCAGACGAGCTGAGAGGGAAAGACTAGCCAGAAAGAGAAAGCCTGAAGACTTTAGCAAACACTCAGTTTAGGAGTGGAGTCCAGTAGTAAAGGGAAAGATTACCACTTAGCCTGGTCAAAATTGAGTTTACTGAGAGACCTTCAGTGAGCGTTTCAGTGAGTAAGCGTGCCGACGCTTGGAGAGCGGTGAAGATAAAGAAAGCTGACATCTGCTGCTAGCTTGTGCTTATGATAGTGGTGAGAGTAGGATGAAAGGCAGGTGGAAGAAAGAAGAGAGAGAGTGACAGAGGTTAACCAGCATAGATAGCTTACCTCCACTCTGCACCACCGGACACCGGGTCCGCGCTTGCCAGCATCTGCACGACTGGTAGGAGACACCGGAGACCCTGCTGGACTACAGGTCGCAGGGGCCCAACAGTGTTGATACGTAACCGGGGTCAGGAAGAACAGGAGTCTGGCCTGATCAGCCATATAGAGACTTAGTTCTGTCCACAAGAAGGCCTCACCACAAGGTCAGCCGGGCGTAGCTGAGAAGACAGAGTTAGGCTTTGTTTTATGCAAGTCAGAAACTCACACACTTAAAGGAGTAAGGAGGCCCTACACCTACTCAGTGGGATTACTGGACGTGCATCCTCCACCCTGACAGCTTCCCGGGTCGTGCCTACAACTTCACCATCAGTAAAGGTACAGAAAGAGACTTTCTTGTGTGTGTCTGCCTTATTGCTCCTGCACCCCTATATTACACCGCCATATACCCTGAGGGACCAGTCTTGCCTGTGGGAGACTTAACACCTTGCTGCCCAGTAACAACCCCTCAGAGGATCTACCCTGCAGCGCTGGTCACCCTGACCAGGAACCACAGGTGGCGTCACGAACATTTCTACAAACCTATAATCCCCTGTAAATACCCCTTTTTAGTGAGCGCCCAGGGCAACGGACCGAGCTGCACTACCCGTGACATTCCCCAGTGAAGTGAACGGGCTCGGTGCCGAGTACCCCAGAGGCCCTGGCTACGTGCGACTCAGATGGAATAAATGTTATTTTTAAAAAGAAAACTACAAATCTGGTGCCTCATATTCTTTTTGACATATTGACCTATAACTGGTGATTAGAGGTGGTTTCATTGTAGGAACCCAGCCCAAGATTTACAGAAGGGAGGTAATAAGAAGACTAAGTAAGGAAGTAACCCCCAAGCTCCCTGCCTGTCGTCCCGCATCACCCACAAACAAGTGGCACCCTCTAACGACAGAAGAGGAAGCAGTAAGAGCAGGCACAGACATGGATGTAACAGAGATACACTTTACATATAGGCGCATATCTACCAATACCTTGACTTGACTTAACTTAGACTTGACCGTCTTAAAATCTCTGCCTGATTTATCAAAGTAGTTCATGCTGTTTGATAAACTGCACATATTTAAATTGTCTAGTCTAAATTTATGCCACCTAAGAGCATTTTTTAAGGCTGGCAAAACCTTTTTATGCGAAAAAGAGATAAAGACTAAATAGGCTGGAATTTTGCAATGTGTCAGCGTGACCTCATCTACAATATGCATGCCAATTCTGGTCACCAGCGCATGAAAAAAAAAACGCCAAGAAAGGCACTGCTGTTGGGAGAACTTTACCTATGTTTTCATATCTCCTACTTATACATATATTTAATAAACTATGGAGACTATTTAAATAGTTATAGGTAGCTGCTTATTTTGAGAAATGCTTTAACTTCTTGAGGCTCAGGGCTGATGCTATCATAATTCTTCTACTTGGAATAGCAGGAAAGGAAGACTAGGCGATGCTGCACCAACAAAGCCTGAGAAATGCAAGTCAGAAAGGGAGAATTTAATATGTGCACGCTTTCCCAGGACTCTTGGCTATGGCAGGGTCTGCTTCCCTTTTTATCTGCAATTGTATAGAATTCTTTGAAAGTGTAAATATTTGTGGGATGCAATTGTGACTATACTGTGTGCCAGTTTCATGCTTCACTTGCTCACAAACAGCCAGGCCAGCCTGATTGAAGGACGATCAGAAAATGTTTTCCAGACCCGCTTAGAGCTAAAGCCGCATGAACCTTCCTAGTTCTCTTTAGCTTCTTTTGTTTCCCCTCGCTACTTCTTTTCTTTACCTTGTAACTGGAACTGCAAAGTCTGCAAACAAAAGTTTACAATGAAAGAGAAAATATATACCCCTGACTTGGCGAACATCAATGGGTCATTCAGAGAGGTTATTAGTCCTACAAATAAAGAGAGCGCCTGCAATTTACTGTACAAAACACATCAGTAAATCATTATCCATTTAGATTTTTTTTGCATTCTATAATTAAAAGCCCAAATGTGTAATGCAAGAAATACAGAAATTGTGTTTGTTATAAGCTTCAGACAGACAAATGTGTCCTCACTGTACATAAAAAGATGCCGTGAAGTTTTACTTGCCACCTTGTCTGTATATACATTCCACATTTATGATGATTTTTCTGGAAGAGGAAATCAATCAGACATCACCTGTACATAAAGATATCTTGTTTCTCAAGAGCATTGCTGTTATCTGCTTATTTAATTGCAAAAATGATTAATTTATATGTGTAGTTTGACAGAGAAGAGTATATCAAACACATGGGCAGTTGACATGACCCATACCCACTGGTGAAGAAAGACAGAAGAAGGCCTCTGTACAAGAAGAATATATGGGCCCTTTGCAGCTCAATGGCTCATCATAATACATGATTCCACATGTTTAGAGGTGTAAATGGGCTTCCCTACCTCTTGAGTCCCTGCTAGTTGCCGTAAGTCAAGGTCATTGCTAAACCTGGCCATTCACGAGATATTTATCTTAATATCATTGGCAGATCCATCCTATTTTAGTTGCACCTTCTATAAAGGACCAATATACATTAGATGAAAGTTGACCAAAGTTACCGAATGGAGTGGGATTGTCTAACACTCTGATGTGTATGGGGGACAGAGGGTTTGGGCAGTTAGGTTTTCAGTTCTTTTCAGGGATGATAAGTTGCTGCCAGAGGTGTTTAGTAGTAGCTTTCTCTGTTCTCGTAGAAAACACATGAGCATTCAGTCGACCAAGTGCTTTTTAGGTGCTTTTTAGTCAGTCGAAATAGCTGTCTATTGAAGTAATGTTTGGCCACAGCAATCTCATATGTCAGGCCATCTTTATTCCTATGTTTATGAGAGGTCAGCATGTAACTGCTGCAATCAGTCGGTGGCTTCAGTGGTCATGTGCCGTACTGTCATCATGGCCTCCATTGCAGATTGGGGATAGGGGCTAAGTAAAGAAAGTTATATGCAGTCCTTGGTGAACTTGGACGAGAAAATGCTCAAGCATATCAGAAGTAGAGGTGTCGGAATAATCATGAACGAGACACGCATAGACCTACAAATGAAGACTAAAAATAGTATATGTACAGCATGTTAGGTCTTGTGTCTAGTTATACATCTGTATTTGTTGCCTGAAATTTTAATTGAAATGTATGAGAGAATTGCAATTTATTAACATTTTGGGATTAACATGGCTCAGCAGACTGGTTGAGTGTATACCTTACTACCATCTGCAAAGGCTAAAATAATATGATCTTGCTACATCTCTATAATTATTTTATCCAACTTTGAATTTTAGTTAAAAAAAAACAGATTCATAGTTCACAGCTGTTCACACTGTCTTGGATTAGTTTCGAAGTCTCTCCAAGCGTCACATGTTCAGTCTGTTAGGATCAGCGAACCCAATTCTTTTTTTTGGGAGATTGTTTATTTACCAGCATTTGTTACAAGCATTTTCTAGTCAATTTAGAAAAAAGAAAAGAAATACATTTTCTCATCGAAGATTTTCTGTTTTGTCATACAAACATTTTAAGAACAGAGGTCTTGCATTTTTCTTTGTGTTTGATTTAGCATACTAAATAGTTAACTTCACCCTTCTAAGACACATCATCCAATGAATATGTCAAAAAATATTGGCAACCATTTTGTACTTTTATACCTTTAATATGGTGAAGACAACCTATCTTTATTCCCGATAAGGAAGATTAAGGGATATTCACCCCTGTGTCATTTCTTTTGAATGGTGACATTGCCAGCAACATGTTTTATCGGGAACTTCCACGCTGCCCCATTCAAGTGACTCTGTAAGGAGGTACCGGGGCCACTTGTAAATTTGACCTATACAATACCTACAATGTTCATTTGTTATATGATAACATTCTCTTTGTAGTACGGGGGTCTATTATTCCAATTGGCATTACATAATGGTCATGTTTTGTTAGCCGAACAAGTGCTTTGATATTGATGGTTATTATTGAATATTATATGGAAATACTGTGAAGACATGCCGGGTCTTTGGTCAACATTGTTGTCTGGATGCTGTACTGTGGTGCCGCACAGCTTTGTTTCTAGAGAGGAATCTAGTCTGTGTGAGTGCTGACTGCCCACCTGTAGTTACTGGAGATCTGCCAATGTGAATCTGTAGAGTTTCTATGTGGCTGACTAGACATGGGCCATTTCAAACATTTCTGTGGATAGAAGCCTGATCTGGTAACATCACACACAACTTAATGACCTAAGTCTTTATTTGACTACTTTGTGCATGACTGTAGACACCAATTCACATTACTTGAATCCAGATGAATACTGAGTGATGTTGTTAATGAGGAACCTAGATGTGTTTTTATTATGGCTATAAGAAATATAGTGTGTACAAGAAGATAGCAAAGTGTTTTCAAGTTGCTCTTTCCTCAGTTCGAAATGCAATTAAGAAATGGCAGTTAACAGGAACAGTGGAGGTTAAGATAAAGTCTAAAAGACCAAGCAAAATTTCAGTCAGAGCTACTCGTAGGATTGCTAGTGAGGCAAATCAGAACCCCTGCATGACTGCAAAAGACCTTCAGAAAGATTTAGCAGACTGGAGTTGTGGTCCATTGTTCTACTGCTCAGAGACACCTGCACAAATATGACCTTCATGGAAGAGTAATCAGAAGAAATTCTTTCATGCATCCTCACTATAAAATTCAGCATCAGAAGTTTGCAAAAGTACATCTAAACAAGCCTGATGCATTTTGAAAGCAAGTCCTGTGGACTGATGAGGTTAAAATAGAACTTTTCAGCAACAATAATCAAAGATAAGTGAGGAGAAAAAAAGGCTCAGAATTTCAGGAAAAGAACATCTTGCCCAACATCAAGCATAGGGGTGGATCATTCATATTTTGTGGTTGTGTTGCAGTCAATGGCACAAGGAACATTTCACAGGTAGAGGTAAGAATGGATTCAATGAAATTTCAACAAATTATTGATGCAAACATAACACCAACTGTAAAAAATAGCTGGCTTCTACAAATTGATAATGATCCTAATCACACGTCAAAACCCACAATAGACTACCTCTAAAGGCACAAGCTGAGGGTTTTACAATGGCCTTCACAGTCTTCTCATCTGAAGATCATTGAAAACCTGTTGCTACACCTCAAAATAGCAGTAAGACGACCCAGGAATCTCACAGAACAGGAAGAATTTTCCAAGTAAGTATGGATGAAAATCCCTCAAACAAGAACTGAAACACTTTTGGCTGCTACAAAAAGCATTTACAAGCTGTGATACTTTAAAAAGGGGGTGCTACTAGGTACTAAGCAATGAGGGTGCGCAAACATTTGCATCGACCCATTTTCCATTTTCCTGTTTGTCATTTTGTCCGGAGGGGGGCGACACTTTAGGTAATAAATCATTTCTTTTCTATTGAACACATAAGCACTGCCACCAGATAACTGGCAGCAGGTGGCAGGACCTTAGCAGAGTCTGTCACGCAGAAGAAAGCCTGAGCTTAGGTCACCGTGACGCTACTGACATGGAATGTAGGCACCCAGTCTGGTTTTGAGCAGTGGAGTTAGCGACCTGTAAATCAGCATGGAGTTGATAAGTAGTGATGTACAGTATGTGCGCTCACAGAAGAGGAATGTCATGACCCTGTACAGGATGGCTCTGCTTCCATCCTGGTCAGGTCAGGGTTAACTTTAGTTCACTTCTCTTTGGTTCTGGGATGGCTATATAATGTTGGCAGTTCCTGGGTCTGGTGTTGGTGATACTTCCGTATTCTTGGCTAGTGGTTGCTGACCTAGGTTACTTCCGTAATTGTTGTGCCTCTGTGCTTGTGTGCTTTGCAGTGTATGACTCTGTTCATCCCCTGGCTCTCGCCTCTGTATTCTGGTTTGTACTGCAATGTCTTTCCTAGTTATCTGACCCTCTTGGCTTGTCTCTGTTTACTCTTTGTCTTAAGCCTAGGTACTACGCTCTCGTCTGGCTTTTGACTCTCAGCTTTCCTTGACCACGTGTACTGTTTTTGCCTTGCACTCTGTGCATTCAGTTGCCTTCCCTGCACTTACATGTGGTGCCTTCACCCCCTGGTCACGTGACTGCTCAGTGCCAGGTCCTGTGCGCTGCTCACTGCTTAGTCTCAGGTCCTTACGCACAGCGTGCCTTGTCTTTGCACTCCCTGCGATCATTCACGTGACCCCCTGATAGCGCCCCCCTTATAGCACCCCCTAGGCAGTGCCAGTGACACCACCAGTGTCATCACAAGGAGATAATGTCTGCAAAGGTCTTCTCCACACAATGTAAGCCCATCCTGCAAGAGCTGCAGCGAGCCCCACCCCCCATTCTCCTCCAGTGAATCCCTTCTGCTACAGTCTACAGAGATCCAGACCTCAGAAATGGGCAGGTATATTGTGTAAATGCAAAGTAGGTAAATGTATGGGTGCATTATGTATATGTTAGGAGTAGTAGGACTTCAGTGGAGGAGGAGTGGGGGATGCAGCTCCTGCAAGTCGGACATTCAGTGAGTGGAGCAGACCTGTACAGATTTTATCACCTCTTCTGTGAATCGGAACCAAAGACACTGCTGAAGTAACATGCACAATTGGACAGTGATATTTTTTTCCCTTTTGTGGAAGCTCTTCCACACTGCACTTGTTATCAGTTGCAAGCTTTCAGAATAGTAAATACACACATACCTGCATTTGTGTAATTAAATCTGCACTTAAGGTATGCATACACTGCTCAAAAAAATGAAGGAACTACTAAAATACCACATCCTAAATATCACTGAATGAAATATTCTAGTTGCAAATCTTTATTCATTACATAGTGAAATACGTTGAGAACAATAAAACATAAAAATGATCAATGTAAATCAAAATTAATATCCTATGGAGGTTTGGATTTCGAATGATACTCAAAAACAAAGTGGAAAATCAAATTACAGGCTGATCCAACTTCAGTGGAAATACCTCAAGATAAGTAGTGTGTGTGGCCTCCATGTGCATGTATGACCTCACTACAATGCCTGGGCATGCTCCTGATCAGGCGGATGTTCTCCTGAGGAATCTCTTCCCAGACCTGGGATTAAAGCGTCAGTCAACTCCTGGACAGTCCGTGGGGCAATACAGCGTTGTTTGATGGAACGAGACTTGATGTCCTAGATGTGCTCGATTGGATTTAGATCTGGGGAATGGGCAGGCCAGTCCATAGCATCAATGCCTTCATCATGCAGGAACTGCTGACAAACTTCAGCCACATGAGGCCTAGCATTGTCATGCATCAGAAATAACCCAGAGCTCACTGCACCTTCATATGGTCTTTCAATGAGTCTGATGATCTCATCCCAGTACCTAATAGCAGACTGGGTACCTCTAGCTAGCACATGGAGGGCTGTGCGACCATCCAAAGAAATGCCTCCCCACACTATTACTGACCCACTGCCAAACCGGTCATGCTGGAGGAGGATGTTGCAGGCAGCAGAATGTTCACAACAGCATCTCCAGACTCTGTCACATCTACCACATGTACTCAGTTTGAACGTGTTCTCATCCGTGAAGAGCATAGGGCGCCCATATCGAATCTGCCAATCTTGGTGTTCTCTGGCAAATGCCATTCGCCCTGCATGATGTTGAACTGTAGGCACAACACCCACTTGTGGACGTCTGGCCCTCATACCACCCTCATGGAGTCTGTTTCTGACAGTTTGAGCAGACACATAGATGTTAGTTTCCTGCTGAGGGTCATTTTGCTGGCCCCTGACACTGCTCCTCCTGTTCCTCCATGCACAAAGGAGGATGTAGCAGTCTTGCTGTTATGTTGTTGCCCTCCTATGGCCCCCTCCACGTCTCGTTGTGTACTGGCCTGTCTCCTGGTAACTGCTCCATGCTCTAGAGTCTAGACACTGTGCTGATAGACACAGCTACTTTTCTTGCCACAGCTTGCATTGATGTGCCATCCTGGATGAACTGCACTACCTGAGCAACTTCTGTAGGTTGTAGACACCACCTCATGCTTCTGTACTGTACCTTTAAGGGTGAGACCATTGACAAAATGCAAAGGTGACCAAAACAGCAGTCAAAAAGGATGTGAATAGAGAATGGTCACCCCACTGCAGAACCACTCCTTTATAGGGGTTGTCTTGCTAATTGCCTATCATTTCTACCTGTTCTTTCATCCATTTGCACAACAGCAGGAGAAATTAATTCACAATCAGTGCTGCTTTATAAATGGACATGTTGATTTCACAGAAGTGTGATTGACTTGGAGTTACA
>VIAB01002477.1:111867-132610 GCA_009801035.1 Oophaga pumilio
AATGAGAAGGTGTGTCCAAACTTTTGGTCTGTATTGTATATAATAACAAAAAAATCTAATGAACAAATGAAAGTCAGACATTGCTTTTCAACCATGCTTTACAGAATTTAAAAAAAATAAAACTCATGAAATAGACCTGGACAGTAATGATGGTACCCTTAACTTAATATTTTGTTGTACAACCTTTTGAGGCAATCACTGCAATCAAACGATTCCTGTAACGGTCAATGAGACTTCTGCACCTCTCGACAGGTATTTGGGCCCACTCCTCAAGAGCAAACCGCTCTACTTGTCTCGTGTTTGAAGGTTGCCGTTTCCAAACAGCATGTTTCGACTCTTTCCAAAGATGCTCAATAGGATTTAGGCCAGGGCTCGTAGAAGGCAACTTCAGAAACTGGTATTGTCCCAGTTAAGGAAGAGGCAAGCCTGTACATTGATTGGTTCAATCAAAAATGATCAAGGTAAAAGCTCTCAAGACCCGAAACATATAGAGTTGTCAATCCTTGAATATTATAGACAGTTATATAATTTAAGGCCAGACGAATCTGCAGAAATTTCCTGCAAAAGACATCTAGACATGAACTCTTTTTTGAACCAGTTCGCTTTAGAGGAGCTCAAGTCCGCCCTGTCAAAGTGCCCCACTGGGAAAGCACCGGGCCCAGATGGGTTCTTTGCAGCATGCTACAAATCCTTCTCTTCTCTGTTACTTCCACACTTGCTCAACGTCTGCAACGCTGTCCTAAGCGGTCTCCCATTACCAAGGCAGATGCTTGCAGCTAGAATATCTTTGATACATAAAGAGGGGAAGGACCCGGAACTATGTAGTAATGCGTGTTTTTTGCGCGGATTTTGCGCATTTTTTGCGAGATTTTTCCCTGAACTTTCTAGGTCAATAATATAGCGGGAAAAACGCTAGAATTACGCAAAATTAATGAACATGTTGCTTCTTTCTCCACAATGCGTTTTTTTCACAGAAATAAAAACGCACCATGTGCACAAAAATTACGGAATTCATTCTAAATAATAGGATGCTTTATTCATGCATTTTTGCCACGAAAAAAACGCAAATAATCCTGAACGTGTGAACTTAGCCTTAGGATTATTTGCGTTTTTTTCGCGGCAAAAAAAGCGTAAAAAATGCATGAATAAAGCATCCTATTATTTAGAATGAATTCCGCAATTTTTGTGCACATGGTGCGTTTTTTTCCGTGAAAAAAAGCATAGCGGAAAAAAAAGCAACATGTTCATTAATTTCTCGTAATTCTAGCGTTTTTCCCGCTATATTATTGATCTAGAAAGTTCAGGGAAAAATTGCGGTAAAAACGCACCAAAATCCGCGCGTTTTTACCATGAAAAAAGTCCGGTTTTGCTCAGGAATATTCTGCACACATTCCTGAACGTGTGCACTTAGCCTTAACATGTTTGTCTATAATTTTCTTTCTAATCTCCTGAGACAACTCTTTCCTTCGATTCCTGTGGTCCATGTTGAGTGTGATACACACCATGTCACCAAACAGCACAGTGAGTTTCTGTAGCCCTCTGTTTAGGCCCACTGACTGCCCTCTGTTTAGGCCCACTAACTGATTCCAAGATTGTAGACACCTGTGATGCTAATTAGTGGACACACCTTGATTTTTGTCACATTATTTTCAGGGGTACCATCATTTCTGTCCAAGCCTATTTCATGAGTTTTATTTTTTTAAATTCTGTGGAAGCATGGTTGAAATGCAATGTCTGACTTCAATTTGTTCATTTTCCTAGATTTTTGATTTATTATCACTTTTGTCAGATTTGAGTTATTTCTGTGACCATTGTGGGTTTTTCAGTCATTAAACAAGGGGTACCAACAATTTTTACCACTTGTGTGTGTATATATAGATATATATATCTATATATACACACATGTGTTTACTGTAGGTGGCATTTATTAAAGAAGTAGCCCATTGTTTAAAAAATTAACACACTCAAAATTAGAAGGAAAAGGTTTAAAAACAAAAGACAATACAAACCTAATAGTTATCTGCCTAATTCACGTCATTCTAGCACTGCTATTCGAGCAAAGATATCACACATCCACATGAACACTGCAGCCAGTAGTATGTGCAAGCATCACTCCTGGGGCCAGTGATTGGCTTCAGTGGACAAGCGGATGTATGGCATGTTAGAGCGGAGTAAGATGGTTCACAGAATCCTGGCCCAGCTGCCACATCTGTAGTCCATAGCCATTGTCCCAGAGCCCTGCAATCTCCTTCCTATCTGATGGAATCCTGGACACATTTTCTGATTAACAGGCTCTGCAACGGCATTGTTCCAGCTCAACATACATAGGATATTGTGCCAGGCTTAATCAGAAAAGGTGCTGAGGATGCCAACAGGTAGGAGGAGAATCACAGGGCTCTAGTCTGGCAATGACAGACCCACCAACATGGTCACAGGAACAGGATCTTTTTGTTCATCTCTATTGCACATGATCACTGCATCAAAGTTAACAATGATCAGCTAGGACTGCTGAATTGGTGGTGTTTGGTCCGAAAGATAATTCACAAGTATTTCATAAGATATCATTCTATTCTGTCTGAAAAAATGAAATCTCAGACTCCACTAAAGGGGTTTTCCACTACTGGAATAACCCCTTCTCAATCAGTATATTTTCCTCATGTAAAATAATAACACCTATACTCACCTCCGTGGCAGTGTCGATCCTGTGAAGTTGACACCTGGTCTCCCAGAGATCTGCAACTCATCAGTGGCCTCTTCCTTCTCACTACCTTTGGTCCAATTGAACACCTTCAAGAAGTGAAAGCTCCGGGTGTCACTTACTACCAAAATCAGAGGGAAGAGGCCACTGATTGGCTGCAGGGCTCACATGACATAACAATGTCGCGCGACCTCTTGGAGAAAGGTGCCAAAATCACAGGAACGGCCCTGCCACCAGAGGTGAGTATAGGTGTTATTATATGGGTAAAACATATTGATTGAGAAGAGGTCTTCACAATAGTGTAAAATTTAAATTAATGCTATACTTGCTAATTTTCCCAAAATGCACATTGGAGTCCCAGTAAAAGAGGAGATCTCGGTGCCAAGTGCAGAACTAACTATAAATACAGCCCTGATTGTTATCCATAGCTGCGTCATAACTTTGTATACATAGTCACTGCTGAGCACCATAACTGTGGACTGTGATCATGATGGAGCTTGCAAGGATCCTCTGGGAACTGAGGTACATGGTGCAGAGGTGTCACAGGGTTACTGTGACAGAGAGGAGCCAGAAGACTGCAGCGTCTGATTGCTCCTACTGCTGTCCTAAATAGAAGCACGTCATCTTCTTTTTAAATGGTGTAAATTTCTTTTGGAAGTACAGGGGTTAATCTGCCATATTGAGAGTTCTGGGAGCTAAGGCTCTCAGCTGAGTACGGTTAGCCACACCTATCCCTTATATAATCTGAATCCTGACTGGCACACATCATCAGAGCTAGCTTATGCTACATGGCTGGGAGGATAGTAGCTGGTGGTTATAAGAGTAGACTTTTGGTGGATTTATCTGTGACTGATGCTTAGATTTGTGAATGTGATAATTCCTTTTTTTCTTCTACTTTGATTTTACCCAATCCTTCACTCCCCGGTGCATTCCTCTGTTATATGTGAGTGATTATTTACATGACTGATATTTTCAATTTCCCCTGTTCGTGTTACCTTGTTTGTCTGGTTGGTGTACTACGGTGCACTGCTACTCCCCTCTTCCCTGGGTGGGGGGTATAGATGGAGGGTGGATTCTGGATATAAGGCAAGGTACGTGGCCCCGGCATCTTCACCTTCAGAAGCAACAACGTGACAATGGGAATATAACAGAATTAGTAAGTTAGGCAAATTAAAAATTAAAAAATACTAATATTGATTTACTATATTAGGCTCTTTACAGCCTTATTTTTTATATTGGGGAAACCTTTTAATTGCCCAGACCACATCTTGTGTTATAAATAGTATGGCAGTAGGATATGCTTTTGAATTAACACATAATTAAAAATTTCTGCTGGGAAGTCATATATTCTATTGGAGAAAGTTTGTTTAAATTTTTAAATTCACCAAAGCTTATCATTCATCATTTTTATTCAAACAAAGTGGTTGGTTGTTGAACACATCTTACGGCATAAAACCTAATTTGCCATTTACGATATTCAGCTTGCTAAAGCATTCCTCAGCAATCAACGGTCAGATGCCAAACTTGTGATGACTATTGTAAACTATTCTAATACCCTGAGTATAAACAAAGGTTATGTGTAAATGGTACATATTAGTCAGTGCTTTCACTTAATTATTTTCAAATAAACATTGTACTCAGAAATGTTTTCTAATCACACCACAGAATGACGGACTTACTAAATGGTTTAGCACTTTGTGTCAAAGCGATTTGGCAGTGGTTCAGGATATGGTCCCCAGTGTGTCCGAATAGCACGCATTTTTCCAACTCAAAGCAGACAGATTAACATAAAAAATGGAATACAAAGAAATTACAATAACGTTTGTAATGACCATTGCTTTTGTATCATAAAAGTAAAGCTACTTGTATTGCTCTGTACAACCTCTGGAATATGGGAACAAGTGGAACTAATGGCACTTTATACAGTGGATGAAATAAGTATTGAACACGTCAACAATTTTCTAAGTAAATATATTTCCAGAGATGCTATTGAAATGAAATTCTCACCAGTTGTCGGTAACAACCCATCCAATCTACACAAGCAAATAAATCCAACCGTGGATGTCCATAAATTAAGTTATGTGTAATAATAATGAGACATGACACACGGAAATAGTATTGCACACATGAAAAAACAGAGATGCAAAAAGCCATGGAAAGTCATGACGCCAGCTGAAATGTATCAGTAATTAAAAAGCAATCATGCCACTTAGTGAAAAATAAGATCAGCTTGTTCAACTGATGGCCTTCAAAAAAGTGTCTTATTACTAAGGTACCGCACAAGAAAAATCTCATTTTAAGTAAAACCAGTGAGCTGTCTCAAGACCTTCTCAACCTTATTGTTACAAAACATACTGATGGCATTGGTTACAGAAGAACTTCTAAACTATTGAAAATATATTCAAGTGCATTTACAGTTTGCTCAACAACATTTAGACAAGCTTGTGAAATACTGGGAGATTATAGTCTGGTTAGAGAAACATATATGCAAGACAATGAAATCACAAACTATTGGTCAATTAATGCTCTTATTTGTGGGCTTAAAGGGGTTGGTACATAAGCGATTATTGTTTTATGGTACTGTTTTTTCTTAAACATATGTTCTCTACTGACACCCCCCACCCGTGTCTCCCATTCACACATGCACACTACTGCTCCATTCAAGGCTTGTACATTGCTATCTGTGCCAGTTCTGTTGACCATGAGTTATGTGGTAGTTCACATGTGTGACAACCACTGTTTGTAAAGCAGGAACACAGGGAACCTTTTCTCTTGCTTGGTGGGATTCTCATTGAGCATACATTCATCACCTGTCTTGTTAATGTGTGATAAATGTTGTCCATAGTCTAACTCTTATATTCCAGTCACATAATGTTACAAAATACAACTAGAATATGCCACATTATTATCGGAGGATGTCTGATCGCTAGGATCCCTTTTGCTTTCAAAGACAAAGAGACAGAGGCAGAAGTGAACACAAGAAAATTAAGTCTGTGCCGTAGTTCCCGAGGCCATCGAGTGGCCGAGAGCAATGTCGTTGTTCAAGAAAATATTCAAAAAAGGTCATAAGACCAGAATATCCTAGTGATTTTTCATCATTTAAATAATCTAAAGTTATAAATGGTGATTGGCAAATCATTCTTATTTTATTGGATGGTTGCACCAATCAGTTTACTTTTCAGTTCGAAATGAGTCCTCAATTAAAGCTTAGTGTATATATCCTTATTGATACGTATAATATGAAAATTATCAAAATTATGTGGAACAATATCATAAGATTTGACATATCATATAAATAAGCTTGTAGATGAGACATTGGAAGGGGCTGGAATAGCTGTCCACCAGCCCAAGATTATGATATAGCATATGGAAATGCCTACAAACCATGTTCACATATGAATAGACTTATATTGTAGATTGCAGACTTGTTTTGGCCTGGTACCACAGATAAGATCATTATTTAGGAAATATAGTATTGTTGTTGTTTTTCTGGACAGTTTATTTAGTTTTGCATTTCGTACTTGACTTTATCCAACACTGGAAGAAACAAACGGCCTGTTTCTTGTTCACGTTGTGCCTAATGTAAACCTTGTGAACAGTTATTTTTATGTTCCTCTAATCTAAGACAAATGCAGGGACCTCAAAACTGGAAGTGTAAAATAGAAAAGAGCATGAAATGCCCAGAACTCTTAAGCAGAATAAATCTTAGGGGAGCCTTGTATGTAACACTACTTATAAATCTAGCTCTCAGACAGCAAAAACGTTTTTATTTCGGGACTCGATTGACCTTTCAGGGTCAGAATATTTTACATAAAGATGTTTTTAATTATACTATTTCCTTATGTGATTTTAATATATCCTTCCATGTCAACAAAAGTAAAGAAATATGTTGGGTTTTGAAAACTATAGACTGAGTTTTTGCAAGATTTTAGTTACCGGTCAGCTGTCGAGTAAAAGCCTGTTCCTTCATTGTGAATAAGCTGCCATTGTCTCTTCAGCACAGGTTCTGTTTACACAGGATGAAACGCTGTCTAGATGGATGATATTTTGGACAGACTAAAAGATCATTGTATCCAACGAACGAGCATTTTGCTCATTCATTGGGTGCTCAACAGACTGTTAAGATTGCATTCCTAGGCTCCTAAGAAATAAAGTAATAAGATAAGACAAGTGACGTGACTTATCTTATTGCATTATTTCTGTGCTGTGTTGTGTATAAATATGTTATTCTTCAGATGTTGTATTAGTCTTTGCCTGATGAAGAGACCTGAGTAGTCTCCAAAGCTTGCAATTTGTTATCATCTTTTCAGTTAGCCATTAAAAGGTATCAACCACTGAGGACTCTCAAGTCTAAATATTTTTCTAGGCTCCTAAGAACACTTATTCACAATATTCATGTAGTGTAAATGCCTCTGTACCTCGATAACCTTCTGTAACAAGTTATCATAATGGTTCGTTGAGAGTACTTATGACAACTTAGCATGTGAATAGAGCCTGATCAATTCCATTTCATTCCTACTCTGTGGCATTCAGTCTGGTCCTCAGTGGAAGCTGGTCTTCAATTCTGTGCCCAACATCCTCATCCCCTCATCATGGGCACCTCTGACTTTATCTAAGCTCAACAACGTTTGATCTTCTGCATTGTACTGCAACATCATAATGTCACAAGGCTTAATAAGTGCCAGAGGTACCGAGCATACTGGGCACAAAGGTGAAGTCTGGCTACCATGGTGGACCAATTTTGTCACTGGGCCAGGGCAGGATTAGTTGAATTGCTTATCTCTAGTTGTGAGCCATGATAACTTTTGCTACATCTCTTTCTCCTACACTAAAGGGGGCAGTCTAGCAGCAGGAACAAGACTCTGTCTGTTTTAGTGGACCCCGCAGAACAGACCTCTGGTGGTCCATGTTGTGGATTAACACCAAAATTGTCAAATGTTTAGGATTTTGCAGACTAATCATTGAGAAAGATGAATAGACTGCAAAGTCCTGCACTATAACACGTTGGCCAGCTGTCACAGGTGTGTCAGGTGCTACAGACTGTCACTCTGCAACTGGCTGCAAAAGGTCTCTGTGTTTGGCATTGCAGATGCCTTCTTAATCTTTCTGACTTTTGGACCCAGTGGCAACCTCCCTCTGGCTCTAATTGATACACCTGGACCTGGGTGTTTATAGACTCACAGTCGGATTCAGGGAGACGCCGGTGAAATTCTCATTTTCCCTTGTGAATGCTTGGCGCGATAGCAGTCTGCTAACTTCTGGTGCTGTTGGAGGAAATTTGGTGTTACCTCTCTGAGTCTGCTCAAGCTAAATTGCTTTCCCCTTATTTGTCTCCCTTCTTCTCTTTAGTGTACAGTGGGGACTGACCAGTGCTCATCCCCCTCTTCCTTATTCAGGGCCTAGCTCTAGGGATATACAGGGCTTAGGTTCCTGCTCAGCGATTGGTGTGGAACCAATAAAGTGATGGTAGGGCAGGCAGGGTGCTATTAGATCTGCCTAGGGGTCTCCACTCCCCCTTTCCCTAGCGTTTGGGCTCCCTTCCCCTCTTCCCCTCATGTTGCAATTAGTCTTCACACTGTGCTTGACAGCATCTTGAAGTGTGTAGTAATTTTCATCAAAAATCATGAGGTTAGTAATACACGCAATCTCCGACTAGTGGAAGTCACACAGAAATTAGGGATTCCCTTTTATGTAAATAAAGTGGAAATATTGTGTAAAGAAAAATATTGCCGCCTTATAATTAATTTTGCGTTAAAGTTCTCACCTTATTAAAGATCTCTGCTTGCTTTCAATAAAGAGTTTTAATTCTGTCATATCAAGCAGATAGCTTGATTAAAATTGTCAGATGCGCTGCGGATTTTCCACCCACTATGTATAAAATTTTACCAAATCCTGGAAAAAAAAAATCCAAAAATGACCTGCAGTCTGGATTTTAAATCTGCAGTATGTCAATTTTTGCTTCGAATTTCAGCCCAAATTTAATGCAGAAAACTTGTATCTGTGACTGTACCATTACTGTGCTCAACCCCTAAACTGCACTGGGCAGTCCTTCAAGTGGATACCGTAATAGTCTGTCTGGGAACTGCTAGCACATGAACATCTGGTCATACTTGGCATAAACATGGAAGAACAGCGTAACTTTGCATTAAGTAATAGATAGATTGTACTAGTTGGAAAAGACTAGTGTGTAAAGAAGACCATGCTTCCAACTTTTGTTTAGTCTTTACATTCCTGTATGGTTTCTTGGACCAATTATCATTGGAAAGAAATTTTTATACTATTATTTTTCTTTTTTTTACTTTAATTTTCTTTTTTTAGTGGATGACACTGTGGTTGTAATACCTTATGGGAGTCGACACATCCGGCTGGTTCTTAAGGGCCCTGATCACTTGTGTAAGTATATATACACATAGATATTTTTAAAATTTCAAATAAGAAACAAAAAAGATTAGAACATCCAGATGACTGAAGCATGGGTGATCGTGTAAGATTATATTAGAGAATTGCTTCCTTTTCAATTCATCTCTTTATGTAAAATGATTTAACTTACAAGACAGACTTTAACTCAAATAACGTTATATAATTCTCACGCTCAAGTGATAAAAACCTAATGTATTGCATATTTTTATCTACATTCTATATAAGTCATTGAAGGGAATCTGTCAGGAGGTTTTTGCTTTTTAATCTGAGAGCAGCATAATATAAGAGCAGAGATCTTGACACCAGAGATGTGTCACTTGCTCAGCAACTTTCTGTAGTTTCAATACAATCAGTATTTTATCAGCTGGAGTTTATCACTGCAGGTCTAAATGTCCTGTGCAAGAAAGTCCAGCTAATCTGTGTAACCCTGCCCCCACCAATGATTAGCAGCTTTATGCCTATGCACAGAAAACCGCCAATCAGTGGTGTGGGCAGGGTTATACAGAGCTCAGCATTCAGAAATCTGCAGCAGAAAAAACAGGGATTCTATCACAGCTGTTGCACCCAGAAAACTAAGTGATACATAGCTGGATTCAGGGTATCAGTCCCTAAATTATGCTGCTGTCAGATTACGGAGCAAAAACTTGCTGATAGATTCTCTTTAACCTACTATGACTGCCACGAGTCCTGAAGATAAAGAAAGATGATGGTAATAAGACCGATGAAGAATTAGAAAGAGATTAATCAGTTCTTGAAAATTACAAGTTAAAGGTAGGTTCACATGACCGATGTCTCCAAATCCGAGAAATAATAATCTGATTATTCTGATCAGACTTTGATTAGAGTGGCATAATTTCTGATGGTGGAGAGAATAAATAGTTTCCCCCTCTTCTCCATTTTGTTAGTCCATGAAAATCGGACCACACTCAGATGTCATCCGAGTATGGTCTGATTTTTTTTACAGACCCATGATCTTGCCGATTTTGCGACACTCAGATCAAAATCAGACATGTCTACATTTTTTCCATGGGCCACTCGGTCCAATGAAAAAAGTGGAACATGTACAGTACACAGCCCCATAGAATGTCATAGGTACAAGCGCTATCCTTGAAAACCACGGCTGGCACTCGTCCAAGAAAATCGGTCTTGTGCACGAGCCCAAGATGTAATTATGGCACCCCATATTTTTACTCAGCTTCACTAAGGACTTGCTCATTTTTGTTCGATACCTTCTGGCTAAGTATTGTTTTTTACAGTTACTAAAGCTATTAAGAATTGACAGCCATGTAACTGACCCATGCGATCCAACTATAGGACAACATTCACAGATAGTATGGCAGCTAGTGATTTAGTGAATAGGGAGGTAAGGCACTGTTTCCTCACTAGGGCAGTAATAAATCACTATTGGTACTGTTATAGCTGGCGCAGGTCTGTGTCAGGGAAGAACAACCGTTGACCCTTAAAGTAACAGTACTTAATTATTAAACCGAGCAATGCGTCAAAATGCTGCTGATGTGATGGTTGTACTTACTAGAAAAAGAGCTTTCCAAAAACAATTGGTGCTAGTGTTACCTCCTCTGCCAGTAGAAGTAGGAAGGAAGCGGCTTGTAGAAGCAGGAAACCTAAGGCCTCTGGGGGATCTACTGCATATGGATTTTAGCCCTGGACATCATTAGAGTGCTGGTAGGTGACAACATTTTTCTGAAAATTATTCTGTGTTTACATTTGAAAGTACAAAGAAAAAGGCAAAAGAAAAGCATTCAATAGACCAATACTCGCGTCATAACGCAGTCATAAAGGGAAATGGATGGGAATGGGGGAGGGGTGTAACTGGTACATAACTCTTCGGAAACTGCCTGATTCCTTCTGGCCCTGAATGAAACATAAGTATAGTATATCTGCTAATGGCAGCTGTTAGATTTATGCCTTCATTTACTTTTGGCTTTCTGGAACAGAACATTTTGTAGGGATTAGCACCTTGTAATCACTTGATTCTGTCAGATAGCTGTAAGGAAAGTGCGGGGTGCTCCATCAAGCTCCATATAACAAACATCACTCAGCAGGTCCCGCGCTCCAGTGTCACTTTATACAAGTCCTACCAGTTACAATCTGCCATAATGGTGCTTTTTCAGATTTGGCACTTTACTAAAGTTTTAGGCAGGTGTGTATAAAAGGCTGCAACGTCAGAAGGCTTTCACACCAAATATTGACTCCATTTACATTTCTTTGCATGATTAATAAAATATCTAATAAACTATTAACCCTTTCATGACGCGGCCAATTTCCGTTTTTTTGCGTTTTCACCTTCTTCCCAGAGACATAGCTTTTTATTTTTCCATCCACACAGACATATCATATCACAGCTTGTTTTTTGGCGGGACGAGTTGTACTTTTGAATGACACCATTCATATTACCTCACGGTGCACTGGAAAAATGCAAATAAAATTCCAAGTAGGGAGAAATTCTGGAAAAAACACAATTCTGACATTGCTTTTTCGGGAATTGTTTTTACAGTGTACATTTTGTGGTAAAAAGGACGATTACGTTGATACCAAACATGTCCAGTGTTTTTATTACTTTAGTGGTGAAAGAAAAATCAGATTTTAAAAAAATATATATTTTGGGGGTTGTCGCCATTTTCCGAAACCCATAACATTTTCATTTTTCGGTTTGATGGCTTATTTTTTGCGGGG
This sequence comes from Oophaga pumilio, assembly GCA_009801035.1. NCBI lineage: Eukaryota > Metazoa > Chordata > Amphibia > Anura > Dendrobatidae > Oophaga > Oophaga pumilio. The sequence continues at coordinate 123,680 of VIAB01002477.1, forward strand.
CAAGACGTTTTTATTGATACCAGTGTAGAATAGATAAGACGAATTGATCACTTGTTACGGCATTTTTTGGCGTTCTTGAATTTTTTCAGTTTACTGTGTTTGCCGATCAGGTTAATTATTTTTATATTTTGATAGATCAGACTTTTCAAAACGTGGCAATCCCAAATATGTGTATTTTTTATTATCTTTATTTTTAATGGGAGAAAAGGAGAATGATTTGAAGTGATATTTTTTTTTACTTTTCACTACTTGTTAGGGGACTTGAACATGTGATCATCCAGCTTGTGCTATATACATCAATACCACAGTATTTCTGCATATAGTAAAAATTACGACCATAGGCAGGGATTCAAGGGAGTTCCATAATGACAAGCAAGGAGGTCTTCAATAGACCTTCAGCTGTCATAGCAACTCATCGCCGATTCGGGATCACGTTGCGGGTACACCGATCCTCATAGAATGGGACACCCCTCCTTGTTAATGCCTCTGTCAGAGAGTTTGATGGCGACATTTAACCAGTTAATCGAGGGGAGCATTTCGTACCACCCGTGATTGTTAGAGGTGGGTCCTCATTGCAACACACAGCCATTGCCTACTGGGAATGGGGCTCATGTACGGCGCATGTCGTGAAGGGGTTAAAACACTATTATTAATGCATTCTTACTTTGCAGCATTTTGTACACATGCCTAATATTGTTGCATAGTAGTGTAAATTTAAAATTGTATGAAAATAACAATATTATAAAGCTACACCTTTATGCTTCACACATGGAATAGCTTAAAAAGTATGTATAAAGTATGAAATTTTTTTTTTACCTTAACATTAAATAGAGAACATTTTGGATACATGTAAAACAATGTGACATACAGTAACAAAAATTACTGAGTGTTCTTACAGAATAATTTCAAACTGAAAGGATTTGTGACGAAATTACGCTTTATCCATGGGACAATATGTTTAACATAATGATAATGTGCTGATCACTGGGGTTCCCAATAATCATGAAAATGGTGTCCCAGGAGCACTCATATATTCTGTCTAACATTTACAGACTTGGAAACGAAGACCCTTCAAGGTGTGAAAGGTGAGAATGGACTTAGCAGTACAGGCTCATTTCTTGTGGACAACACTACTGTGGACTTTCAAAGATTCCCTGACAAAGAAATCCTTCGGATGGGTGGTCCTCTATCTGCAGACTTCTCCGTAAAGGTAAGCTAAAAGTAACAAGAGTGCTGTAAAAGATTCTTGGCTGCACTGTATAGTTTTCTAATCTTTATTTGCAATGATAGAGTACCTGGAGTTAGTCATGTCGATGAAATAGAGATCAGAGTTTACAGGTCAACTTTAGATATACCGTATTTTTTGGACTATAAGACGCACCGGACTATAAGACGCACCTAGGTTTTAGAGGAGGAAATTAGGAAAAATAAACTGAAGCAAAAAATGTGGTCAATTCTGTATTGTCACCTGTAATGTCACCTATCCTGGTAAATATAGTCCCCTCATCTCCATCCTGATACACATGGCCCCTCAATACTATCCTGGTGTGCATGATCCCCTTATCCCTATCCTAATATGAATGGCCCTCATCCCTATCCTGGTAGGAATGGTCCCCCTCATCCTTATCCTGGCAGGAATGATCGCCCTCATCCCTATACTGGTATGCAGGGTCCCCATCTTCTTCAAGTATGCATGGCCCCATCCCTATCCTGATATGCAGGGCCCCATCATTAACCTGGTATGATTGGCCCCTTCCCAGTCCTGGTATGCATGGCCTCATCCTTATCCTGGTATGATTGGCCCCATCCCAGTCCTGGTATGCATGGCCTCATCCTTATCCTGATATGATTGGCCCCATCCCAGTCCTGGTTTGATTGGTCCCATCTTTATTCTGGTATGATTGGCCCCATCCTGTTGCTGCTTTGATTGGTCCCATCCTTATTCTGGTATGATTGGCCCCATCCCATTTCTTGAATGCTTGGTCCCATCCTTATTCTGGTATGATTGGCCCCATCCCGTTCCTTGAATGCTTGGTCCCATCCTTATTCTTGTATGATTGGTCCCATCCCGTTCCTGGCATGCATGGCCCCATCAGAAAAGATTAAAAAAACAAACCATTACACTTACCTTCCTTGCTCCCTCGCAGTGTCCTGCTCCGGTGCCAGGAGCTGATTAATGCTTGTAAGCAGCACATGGCAGGGACATCATGCGCTGATCACAAGCAGAGCACAGCTGCCGGAATGCTCACTAGGACTCTTCATCGGAGATCGCGGTGAGTATTCATTCCTCTTCAGTAGCGCAGTGTCTGCCGCCGGCTTCCTGCTGCTGTCGTGGCGGTCACGTATGCCGATACTTAAGAGAAATGAATATTCTGAGGCTGCACTCCCTATCCCATCCAGTGGCCACAGTCCACCGCCATTGGCGATGGAATAATATGTGAAAGTAAATTTGCATCAACTCTACAACAAGAGATGTAGTGAGGAATATAAAAGTGTCTAACATGCAAATCTATCAGACAATGTTCAACACTGTTATAAATTTGGCTATTTTGCCTGCCATGTCTAGTTTTGAACTGTCCAAGACAGTAATAATAGATTTCCCCTAATATCTCTTATTTTGCAAAATTCCTGTGTTAGGTTCTGTTCTCTGTAATAGTGTTCAAGTAAGGCTCATAAGTACATCAACTCAGTTAATCATATAATTAAATTAATTCATCGCTGAAATGGGAATATTTGTATCTCTGCAGTAGTCTTGGGTGGCCGGCGTTGTAGAAATAGTTAAGCATGGATGAGTGACACTGTTTCCATACTGCCACTTGAAGAAGCACTCCTGCCATCAAAGTTTTTATCCTCTTAGTATATTGCAGTCATCATATTATATAGCTGTCACGGGTGTATCAGGTGTGACAGTCATTCTGGATACGGCTGTAGAAGGTCATTGCACTTGGCTCTGCAGGCACCTTCTGGATTTTGCATTTCTCTGTGGAATGATATCCTTCTCCCTCTAGGACCAAGTGGTGATCTCCACCATCTGCTGTTAATTAACATACCCTTGCTGGATGTTTAAGTACCTTTAGTCACTTCAGCAAGGCACCAGTGATAGTTCTATTTGCCTGTGTCTGGTTGGAAGTACTAGTAGGACTACTTGGAGGATAGCTTGAAAGATCTCTTTGGTGTCTTCTCAAGCATATTCCCTCATTTGTTTACCTTATTTGTCTTTAATTGTAGTGGGCGCTGACTAGTGGCACCCCGTCCCCTCCGTATCCACGGCCTATTGCTAGGGGCAGTCAGGGATTAGGCTCCTGCTCGGCTATAGGTGCAGATCTGCCTAGGGGTCTCTATTCCCCCCCTTTCCTAGTGTTTGGGCTTCCCCACCCCCTTCCCGTTGTTGTGCCCCTAACTTCCCAGTCACCCAGGGTGACAATAGCATTGTGTACTTACAATTCCTCATTTTGTCTTTCTATCCAGCTAATTCTTCTGTTTTCTCTGCTCTAAAAAGAAACAGAAAGTCTCTTGTCCCTGCATGAATCATCCCCTTCTTGACCTCCTGACCCAGCTGCTCCCTCCTCCCCCCTGCCAGGGACTTTGGCAGTGATGACTCATGCACAGAAAAGAGACTCCTGTTTTTACATAAGAGGTTAGAAGGATTCAGCCTGACAGTTTTTTTAATCACATGATGTCATAGACATAATGGAAAAGAAAAGAATTAGCTGAGTAGAAAGGCAAAATGAACAATTGTAAGTGAACAGTGCTATATATTGTGATGGCTGCAATATATTGAGAGGATAACAATTTGGATGAGAGTGCTTCTTTAAAGACACATATCTCCATTTTACTATGAATGGCCAAGATGGGAATTCCTTTTTTATATGGCAGGTCCATTGAGGATAGTGATAGTTACAGCTAAATTAGTTCTGTTTTGCATTTGCGCCTACTAATACAAAAGTCCTGGTGGTCTAGCGTTTCCCAAAATACAATCTAGAGTTTTTCATTGAAATGGCAGGGTCTAAATATGGAATTAGAAATACCAATCATACAAGGTCATTGCAGAAGCCTTTGTAACTTAACATTAAACTACTCTAAAAACGTATTTTTCTGGATCACCATGTGGCATTTAATATAAACCTGCATGCTGAATGCCGAGCTTAGCTGAGCAAGTCCTTTTTATGTTTGACCCTGACATATATGTAGCATTGTATTCCAAGAATAATCATTTTCGGGTTTCTTTAAAGCTTAGTTGATGAAGGCTTTTTGGAAACATTTTGGGATAAAGAACAGTCCACCCTGAGGTTTAAACAGATGATATTTTGCCTGCCATGAACACTGAGCGATCTCTCTCAGTCAATACTTGGTAGCGACATGCTACTTACATGAATAGCATGAAAATGAATATTCCGTATGGCAAAGTTAATGTATTGATTAGCTTTTCCCAAGACATCAGTAGGCACATTGAACTTTCAACTAATCTGTGCGCTGTGACAGATGAAACAGCACTATTTCCCACTCGGTACATGGTTTTCGGCTGTTTGAGGTAATGTAAAACACATTGCTGGGAGTAATACTTGCCTTCTTTTAGAACCACAAGAAAAATATAGCATTTGGGAATCACAATAAAATGAAAGCTTTTTAAGAAGGTCATAAAGACCTTGAGAGGCCCTTAGTCACAGAACTGTAAAGTGTTACACTGAATCCAAGACTTTTCGGTAGCGTTAAGGGACCCAAAGTCAGTTGGTGCGCTACCCATTACAAGGGGCTATGTGGCACAAGTATTCTACATATGAAACAACATCTAATTCATTATTACCCTAGCATTTATTTCAGATAGGACTTATTAAAATAATGAGAATTATGTTACCGTCTTTCATAAATATACAACTCAATGTGAAGCTTTTTGTGCGGGGTGGGCAATTAATCCAGGTTTTACAAGTTAATGGTTATGGAAGTCCAGTTCCCAACATTCCATATTTCACTTATTTTAGCCACCCTAAAATGATAACTCTGTAAAATATTTTTGATCCAGAGCCAGTTGCTCAGAATTCTTCATATATGTGAACTGTTAACTTTCCGACATCTGCTGCCTCATTAGCGAGGTTACTACAGTATATTTATTTTACCGCAACTACAAGGTAGACATTTTCCATTTTTTGTAAAATGTAGACAAAAGAAATCTATTTGTTTTTAACAAAGAAAAATAAGGATATATTTGGACTTTCTTTAAAGGAAAATACAATACATATATGCAAATGTACAGCAACACTTATAAAATAAATCGCCTCCTAAACTTGTCTAGAAAGAAATATTGTAGTAATTAAAACATATCTGTTACGAGTTTTAACAATGCAAAATCTATACTGTCCTGAATTTTATAAATCTCATACCTGATGAGGCTGTTGTACAGTCAGAGTGTCTATAGTCTTATCGGAATCTTTTCCCACCTGATATTAAAATTGTATTAATACAGAATCCCGCTCTATTTATTTAATTAATAGTATAAAATACTCATTTCAGTATCAGAAGAGAAAACCATAACATACTATTATATAGCCATTTTGCCATGGATTTTTAAAGTAAGTACATCAGCATCATCCGGTCTTCGAGATGTTTTAAATAAAATCTGCAGTTTGTATTGTGAAGCCTAATATTACAACACATAATCTCTGTTTTTACATAATATTGATCTCAAGAGTTTAAGCGACCCAAGATCTTGTGACTAAAAAGTGACTATACAGTTCACATATACAGTCACACCTCTGTTTAGCTCCAGCTGCTTGTTCTGCACAGAACAGCGGACATTGCTCCTACTTCTAGAATTATCACCACTGTAGCATGGAGATTGCTCTGGTAAGTCTTAAATCATAGCTCCCCGCCTGTCCTATTCTATTGCATCTTTAAGGCCTGTTTTAGACTTACACTCCTCATTCTACAGTAATGAGACAGTCATCCTGGAAGCAGGAGGAATGGAATGCTGACCTGAGCAGAGCAGGCAGTGGTGGGCTAGTGGTGGGCTAGTAGGAGGCACCAGGTTAGTTGACTGAACATGTGAAGTGTAGAGACACTTTTCAGTCCCATATTAGAAGATCTCTTAAATGTCATTTTAAGGACTCGCTCACACAGATGAGTGCTATGCGATGTTTCATCGGATAGCTCTCGCTCCAATGCTATATTATGGAGCAGTGCCAATTATGCTGCGATTGACAGCATATTTCGGACGGCGTGCACCCATACACATCTGTAGGTGCGTGCAAAACATCGGATGTCATTCGAGTGCAGTCCGACTCGCACAGAGTGTGAGAGATCTGGAGAAGATGGAGAAATTAAGTTCTGTGATTCGACTCTCTCATGTGAGAGAATTGGATTACAGTTAAATAACACTCAGCGCACGCACGCAGCAAAATTTGAGCCCAGGGTCATTTGCATATAGCATCCGATTTGTCTCATATGAGGGAATTGGATGCTACTCACCAGTGTGCACGAGTCCTAAATCCACTAATCTGTAGAAATATTACAGAAGAAAGACTTCCAATGTGACCAAGAAGTTTTAACTGGCATTAGCATGATTGAACCTACTTTTTACGTAAAAGAAAGCCCTTCTGTGGCTACTGTGGGAAGGGAGAAAGTCCTGCTGTGACTACGGTGGGAAGGGGACTACTGTGGGAAGGGAGAAAGTCCTGCTATGACTACTGTGGGAAGGGAGAAAGCCCTGCTGTGACTACGGTGGGGAGGGGGAAAGTCCTGCTGTGACTACTGTGGGAAGGGAGAAAGCCTCGCTGTGTCTACGGTGGGGAGGGAGAAAGTCCTGCTGTGACTACTGTGAGAGGAAAAAAGCCCTGCTGTGACTTCTTTGGGAAGGGAGAAAGCCCTACTGTGGGAATGGAGAAAGCCCTGCTGTGACTACTTGGGTGAGGGAGAAAGCCCTGCTGTGACTACTGCGGGAAGGGAGAAAGCCCTACTGTGGAAATGGAGAAAGCTCTGCTGTGACTACTGTGGGAAGGGAGAAAGCCCTGCTGTGACTACTATCAGAAAGGAGAAAGCCCTGCTGTGACTACTATCAGAAGGGAGAAAGCCCTGCTGTGACTAATACGGGAAAGGAGAAAGCCCTGCTGTGACTACTGTGGAAAGGGTGGAAGCCCTGCTGTGACTACTGTGGGAAGGGAGGAAGCCCTGCTGTGACTACTGTGGGAAGGGAGAAAGCACTGCTGTGACTACTGTGGGAAGGGAGAAAGCACTGCTGTAACTACTATGGGAAGGGAGAAAGCCCTGTTGTGACTACTATGGGAAGGGCTAAAGCCCTGCTGTGACTACGGTGGGAAGGGAGAAAGCCCTGCTGTGACTACTATGGGAAGGGAGAAACCCCTGCTGTGACTACTATGGGAAGGGAGAAACCCCTGCTGTGACTACTATGGGAAGGGAGAAACCCCTGCTGTGACTACTGTGGGAAGGGAGAAACCCCTGCTGTGACTACTATATGAGAATAGAAAGCCCTGCTGTGACTACTGTGGGAAGGGATAAACCACTGCTGTGACTACTATATGAGAATAGAAAGTCCTGCTGTGGGTAGAGATCAGCAAAGGAATGTCTAATCTGAAAAGGGGATGAACTGATTGACTAATGTGGGAAGCACGGCACTAACTCAACTACAAGTGAATATTGTCATTGAGAGATCTTCCGTGTTGCTTCCTGTCCCTGTAAAGTGTCATGTTTTCTCTTTCTAACCAGCGTATTCCACAGTACGTTACTCTGGGGCTCACAGTCTTCATCCTTTATCAGTAGGGCTCTGGAGTGCAGGAAGAAATACACGCACGCACGCACGCACGCACGCACACACACACACACGGAGAACATACAAACTCCCTGCAGATATTGCATGGAGATTAATGCTGCTTAGATCCTGTAGATATTCAAAAGAACACATGAATATGATTTGGGACATGTTGTAGACGCTTTTCATTTCATGTGACCAATTGGTTGATGTAGTCATTCTGTTCCGGCCTCATACCTCTAGATGAGATCCCTAATGAGCACCTTATTTAGTCTGATGGCTCTATCATTTCTAAAGCGCACATGGCTAGGATGTAGGGTTATCATGTCAGAGTCCGAATACCGTGAATCGCATGTTAGGGACTTCTCTGGCTGCAGAAATAGCCCTGAGATCAGAGATGATTAGTAAGATTTGTGATTTCCCTCCAAGAACACTTTAATATTGTTCTATGCAAATTCCGTCGGAATGTTCCTGTTGTGGGCAGCATGACCTGGAAGTGCCCGGGCAGCAGGAGGTAGAAAAATAAACTTTCACAGCTGGCACGGAAGGACCCATCCAGTTAATTAATAGATGAACTACTGAACCTATTATTATTAACTATTTGTGGTCGCCATGATCACTATTCATGTTGGTACTGTATTCCACTAGCCATAAAATAGTTTGTATTCCACTATATACAGTACTACCCTGCATGTAGTGTAGATGTAGTCAGATACACTATTTTATGCAATGTCACAATAAACTACTTTAAAAAGTAGAAGTCTGGACACCTATAGAAACATTAGTTGTACATTGTAGGGGTGAGGGAAATAACCACTATGCAGCAGTCCATTCTGAGACTTGTTAGAGGGTTCCTCCACTTTTGTAAGAAAATAATTATAAGACTGCACTACATTCACTCTATTAGCAATTTTTGATGACAACCCACAGTACTTTCTTTTTATAGATTAAAAAAGTTTAATAAAAAATGAAGAAAGTGGTGTCACTCACCGGTTCAATATAAAAGTCCAAAATTCTATCTTTGGACCCGTTGAAGCGCAAACAGGCGCGAAACGGCCATCGTCCACTACATGTGCCACTCTCTCCCATGCCAGACTTTTCAGTGATTTGAATAAATTTTGGACTTTTAGACAGTAAAGATGTATATCTTCGTACCGTGTTAGCCAGTAGAT
>VIAB01002478.1:81909-111659 GCA_009801035.1 Oophaga pumilio
CCGGTCATTAACGTACAAACCACCCTTGAGGGTTAAGGGGTTAAACTACAGTTCTTAATGTAGTTAGAAGAGATTGACAGAGGTGAGAGGCAGAGTATTAGTGAGAGGAGAGGTGGATTGATTGGTCATCAGATTTAAGAATAGATTTCAGTGGTAAGAGAGAATTACATGGGATGCCAAAAAAGAGGATGTATTCTAGGTGGGAAATTGTGAAGGCTTGTATTAATATTGTTGTTGACTCGAGGAAAGGCAGATTAAAAAAATATATTTGAGATGGAGATAACAATGTCTTAGATGAGTGGTATAAATGATAGACCAGTGTTAAAACTTACTCCCGATCAGCAGAATAGTAAAAGAGGGGAAAGTGTGGAGTCATATAATGTGATAGATAAGTTTGGTAAAAGGTTTGAGATGAGTAAAAGATGATATATTCAGTTTTGTTCATGTTGAACTGTGGGATGAGAAGGAGGATATAGTTGATAGACTCTTGTAATGTTGATCAGGTTGGTAGATTTGAGCATCATCAACATATTGCGGTACAGCAAGCCATGACTTATTAAGTAGTCCCAGGTCAAAACTGTAAATAAAGAAGATTAGAGGTCCTGAGATAGAGCCTTGAGGTACACCATGAGAGCATGATAGAGGACAGGATGAGGAGGTAATATGAGAACGTTGCATTCTGTTACTTCTGGCTAGTTTAACTAATTTGATTATTTCCTTTCTTGCCTTAGCAGTCATTAAAAGGGTGAACCTGACTTACAAATGGCTTGAAGTGTATTTATGGGGCATTTTTGGCAACCAAAAATATTAATTCTCACATTTATACTTATACCTAAGTTCTATATTATAAATTATATTTACAGTAATATGCATCTTCATTATATGAAATAGTTCTCTGTCGAGAAGTACGGTTCACCAGATAGCTGTGATTATGGTTTAGTATTATCTACAGGTTAGACTTCCTCATGTAAAGTATTGTGCATTATTCTCTAGGCAGTAATAACTAGGAAATGTTTTATATAGTAAAGTGTTGTATCAGCTGTGAGCTCCTTGTGGTGACCTCAGTGTGCCATGTTTATCAGTCAATTAAATCATTAGAATATGCTTAGAGGCAAAGGAACATGTCAGTTTTGCAAAAGTTTGTGAGATTATACTTTTTCCAAGGATTATAACTTCATACTTTGCTTCATTTATTTGATTTAACATTATTTTATAGACAATCATCTTGGCTATCTCATACATAAATTTGACTTTCAACTATTCAGCATATGATTAGTTATAGAGATTCTTGTAATGTCACTGCATTGTTACATTTCCTAATAGCTTAGTGTGTTATTAGGTTGATTCCCAAGCGAACGTTCATTGGTTCAAATCAAGGAGCACCAATCAAAATAGCAGCAATAGGATACTTATTAAAACTTAACATTTATTCACCAAGTTACTTTAAAAATGGAACACACACTTATAACAAACATCCTCAAAAGCCGTGTACAAGAGGACTTTTGATATATTCAGAGAGATAGGTCAAATTATGACCAAAAAAATCTACTTATATATATATTTAAGGAGAATGACCTCAATAAAGATGTATTGTTATCAACCCTGTACCGCTAGAGTTGCACACCATATAATATTTTCATATCAACCCTGCACCGCTAAGGTTGTATATATATCATCTGAAAACATAAAGGATGTCATGAGGTAAATAAGAACGCTCTCAACTATCCATAAAGACATCAATTTCATACGCCATCTCCTTATTCAAGAACAAGTCCTCTTGTACACGGTTTTTGAGGATGTTTGTTATAAGTGTGTGTTCCATTTTTAAACTAATTTGGTGAATAAATGTTAAGTTTTAATAAGTATCCTAGTGCTGATATTTTGATATTAATATTGAGGATATAATTGTCTGGTTGTCTATAATTGCTATTTCTAACAAGGAACAGCCATGAAAAAAATTTCTCAAGAAAAGAGAAACATCATCATTCAGGTCATCGATAGTCGCTCGGCCAAGAAAATTGCCAAACTGCATCATGTGAGTTCCATGACAGTTGGAAGAATATGATATGAATTCTGTCTATCCATCCATTCAAAAGCCAAGAGGTGGACGTCCAGGCAAAATATTGGAGTCAACAAGTCAGCTCATCACAAGGTCTATCAGTTCTGGTGCAACAAACAGCAGTGGGGGTAGCTCGTGAGCATTATAACCATAAGATCAGAGATGTCCATGCAAGCACAGTGCGACGCGCATTACACAAGTCTGGAATGGTGGCTCAAAAAAGGTGAAGAAGCCTCAATTTCAGTATCGTCATAAGAAGTGTCGGCTCCAGTTTGCAAAAAAGTACAAAAATCGGACAGAAGATTGGAAGCGTTTGATTTGGAGTGATGAGATGAAAGTCAATAGACTAGGCTCTGATGGTTGCAAATGGGTCTAGAAGAAACAAGGGAAAAAGGAGCTAGTGGGGCTAAGAAATTGAAGAAATTGTCAAGTTCGGTGGAGGAAGACTAATGATATGAGGTTGTTTCACAGTCAAAGGCATTGGATACTTGAGCAGAATTAGTGGTGGTCTGAGCTATATGTGAGTGTCCTACAAAAACAAGTTACTTTGTACACTCCAGTATGTTGGATATGAAAAGAACAACATGTGTTCTGGTAGGATAATGACCCTAAGTATACGTCAAGATTTGTGAAGAAATGATTCAATGACAGTGAAGTAGAGGTGCTGGATAGACCCTCACAGTCCCCAGACCTCAACCCAATCGAACACTTGTGGGTAGGTTTGAAGAAAAAGCTGTACACATACCCAAGTGAGTCTACCAAAGGTGGATTTACAAAACACTATCAAAATAATAAAAATCAAAAAAATATTTTTAGAAGCAAAACTGTAACAATGCAGTGACACACCAAGAATCTGCATAACTAATCATATGCAAAATAGTTGCGTCAAATTATGCATGAGATATCCAAGATGATTGTCTATGAAATCATGGTAGTCTCACGTTTGAAGCAGTAGTGGAGATATGGAGCATGAAAGTCAAAAGTTCAAAATATTGTTACCCTTTTATCTTCAGTGTATATAATGCACAGCTTATTCACCATTCATATTTGGGGAACACTATTAGCCCTACCTTCACTGAAAGACCAGAATTTTGCCCTATAATTTATCATTATTTTATAAGATTATTTCCTGGTCTTTGTTCATGAATCATGTTGTACTGAAGCAGCTTGGTTGTTCTTCAGAGTTGTGCAATGTTTCCCAGAACCTTGTTGAGAGTGGTGTTTTGTAGGGTGTGTTTGATGTGGCAGGAATAGCAATGCAGTCAGTCTGTGATTATCTGAGATCATTTAGACTTTGCAATCCAGAAGGCATATGTTCCTCTGCTGAGAGAAGGCAACTGTCATGTGAGCACAAGGGTATGAACCTGGAAAGTTATGTATGATAAGTAGCTTTGCACATTCTATTTCTTCCTTTGGTTACACTGTAAAATACTTCCTTGTCTTCAATGGATAGATGTACCAGCTTTGAAATTCATTTGTTTGAATTGTTACGATTGCTCATGAAATTAAACACTGGCTGTTTCTGGTTGCCTGATTGTTCAAGGCAACATTATGCTGAAGCTTCTCTTTGTGATTGCATTTGCAGAGTTAAAATGGCTGCTTCTAAAGCTCTGAGGACTTAACTGCAGAGCGAGTCTTACAGCTTCTATGAAGCAATGTCTCCTGTCTCTGGAACATGTGCCAGAAATATTCAGCAGAGCTCTTCCTCCTTTAGCAGATAGGTCTCACTTTGGGGGATGGGAAAGGAGAAGAAAACTGGATGATCTGCTTCTGCGAAGTGCTTAAAGTGTAGGACTCGTATGCACCATGGAAAAATGTTTTGAGATGTAATGGATTGTGTTGAAGAAACTTGGGTTGGGTATAATTTGCTGCTGTAATTTGACAACAGTGGATAACCACAATCCAAGCTTATGAGCTGAAATAAGAGCTAGATTCCCTCTTGTTTTTAAAACCATCCAGCACAAAGACTTTTATTGATGAGAGAACACAGACTGCATTTTAGATAGTACATTCAGTGTGTCCTTCCAGAAGCTTCTTACAAAAGGTGGGATCTTTTTCAGTCTCAGTATCTTTTTCTTCTTTCTCTTTGATATATGACTTTTTAAGTCATATTATTTACCAGTACTTTATAATTTTCTTGTCCTCATCAGTTGATTAGAAATGCTATTTTATTTTATGTTTATGATTTGCTTCACTTGCTGTAGTTTTAAATACTGCTTCGTACTTGACATTATTGTTTGTTGCATTCCTTTTTTGCCTATCTTATTCTGGGCTGTACGTTATTTTAAGCTGCATAAATTGCATTTTATAGTCTTTGACTTAATTTTAAAAAGGTTTTTGTAGGTTTATGGTATACATTATTTGTTTGGATATATCAGATTATTCTGTATGTTCTTGAAATTACCATTTCTTTAAGTTTCCAATTGACACCTATTAGTGTTTGAATGTCCACGTGGCTTTACAATCAAAATAAAAAAATGAAAATAAATGTATTTGTCAAAAATGTTACTTTTCTTTTATGTGATAAAACATTTTCCAGTGATTTTGTGATAGACTTGACTTTCTCCCCGAATTTCTTAATCTGCAAAACTTTTTGTTCTCACCTTCTCAAATGGCTACACTGCTTGACATCAGTGCCAAAGTGTGTACCCTGTTTTGCATTGATGTCTTTATTATTGTATAAAGCTTTTTGTTTCATAAACATTAACCTTAAGTACATATTGACCAAAGTTCAATGGTTAAATGGGTTTATTTTCCGACTGTGGACATGAAATAAGTTTATACAGTGACCAAACTGACAAGAATTACTTTCCATATAATTGGTTTGGAATATTAAAGAAAAAAAATGGTAACCTAAAGTCAGCCATTTGCTGTATTTTGGTTTCAGTGCTGCAAAAAAATAATGTTACAGTGTACACTTTATTTAGATAGTTTTAAAAAATTATTATGTACAATTTGTTATACATTTTATTCAGTCATGCAATGCAGTAAAACTAGATTTTTTTTCTATTTTTCAGAATTTTCTAATGTAAAAACAGAGACCATGGAAGTTCTTCAATGTGATGGTTGTGACTTCAGAGCCCAATCTTATGAAGAGCTAAAAACTCACATACAAGATGTTCATACTGCGTTTCTGCAGCCCACAGATGTAACAGAGGAAAGTTCTAGTCAAGCTAGAACTGTGGGTACGAATTCCACTAACCAGTCAGAAGCTGTGTTTTCTTCATTGAAAAATGAATTTGTGCCTACAGAAGAAACTCATGGTGGGTTCTTAGTATTTTCCATTGTTTCTTATACCTACAGGTAGCTTTTCAGTTAGATATATTAAAGAATTTTCCCAACTTTTTTTGTTATTTTAAACTGTATTCATCATTAAAAAGGAGCTATTTAAAACTTTTTTTTTTATAATTTCCTGTACTACTTTACTGAGTTATAAGCTTTGAAGTAGAGGGCACCCTATATGCAAATTTCTCCTTCAGCCAAGTGGATATTAACAGTGATCTTTCTCAAAGGGTGTTTACCCCTCTATAAAGCAGCCCAATCATAAGAAAGCAGCATCTTAGGATGGGGAGAAGCTCCCAGAGAATGTAAAATAGACATTTTCCACATGATCTGGTTAGATTTGATTTGTCTCACTTAAACTTGCTGAGAACTCTTCACTTCTATCGCCTTTCATTATAGCATTGAGAGAGGAGAAACGCATCAGCGTGGGAGTGCCAAACAATTGCGGGAGCAGCATTTGTCACAAAGCTTTGGACTTACCACAGGTATCGGAAAATAAGAAAATGAACAGTCTGCTCCTATACCTGTAGTGGGTTCAGAGTGCTGTATGTGACCAATGCTGCGCCCAGTAGAAAAATACGATAGGAATAGTGGGATTAATAATATATAATAAATATATAAAACAATATTGCCTAAAAAGAATAATAAAGGAATATACCAAAATTCCTAACACATGGATGGCAGACCATCCAGATACTGAAAGAGAAAAAAAGGACCAAAGGATATGGTGTGGTAAAGCAACCCAACAGAGATATCAGAATAGTAAATAACACCGACAATCAAAAAGATGTGCACCAAATAAATAGTTTATTAATTTACATAACATGACATATGACACAGAAACATAAATATATAATTTTAATGTTGTTAAAATTAAAATGCGAGAACCCCACAGATTATAAAAGCTGGCTGATGAATTCACTAATACAGGCCTCAAAATATGACCAGGTAATTAAGGACACACCAAATAATCAGCCTAGCCAAATGAATATGTGATTGTGACACTGACAAAATTACAAAGAAAAAAATAGCATACAAAAAAGAGAGAGAGTGCTGCAATAATCAATATATAGATGTGGCCAACAATGTGCAAATAATGAAACCCAAATATATCAAAAGCATGCGTCACTAAATATAGTGCAAGTGGCCAGTATGCAAAAACCAAAATTAGTGTATGGCATACGGCATAAAATTGGAGTACCTGTTTGGCTGGCTTGTTTGGCTCCCAGGTACTCCATATCCTTTGGTCCTTTTTTTCTCTTTAAATGCTGCTCCTGTAATAATCTTTACTGCACAAGTACTCCCACTCTGAAAATCTCCTCCTCTCTGGGCACTGTAAAAACAGGAGGTGATGTGAGTGAGGAGTTTTCATCTTGATCAAGTGAAACATGTCAAGTTTCATCAGATGATGCTGAAAGTGTCAGTTTTGACATTCTCTGTGGACTTTTGCTTTTTTTTTCCTCTATGACACTGCCTTCTTATGATTTGGCATCGTAATAGAGGTAAAAAGAGTAAACATTTCCAGAGAAGAATCTTTGTTAACATCCACTTTGTTCAAATTTTATATTTGGGCCCCCTAAACTTCAAAAGCTGAGTGGAGAAAACAAAATGTTAGGCACCCTAAACTTCAAATGTATTTTAGCAACACAGTGAAAATATCCAAGCAAAATGTCCATTTTGCAATTAGAAGTTCATTATTAGAGCATACACCGACGAGCAAAAATGTAACAATGTTTTCAACTTTTGATTTTCAGGATCCATATCTCACCATCCATTACTGCTTAGAATGTGAGACTATCATCATTTTACAGACAATCATCTTGGCTACAGCATACACAAATTTGACTTTCAACTATTTAGCATATGATTAATTATACAATCTGTTCTCACATTCCCTATTAGCTGAGTGTGTTATTAGGTTGACTCCCAATCGAAAGGTCACTGGTTTGAATCAAGAAGAAGCCATGAAGAAGATATCCCCAAGTAAAAGCATCATCCAGCTTATCAATAGCAGTT
The DNA here is from genome assembly GCA_009801035.1 of Oophaga pumilio. NCBI lineage: Eukaryota > Metazoa > Chordata > Amphibia > Anura > Dendrobatidae > Oophaga > Oophaga pumilio. Next base: position 89,267 of record VIAB01002478.1, read on the forward strand.
TCTCAGCCAAGAAAATTGCCAAACTGTATCATGTGAGTGCTATGACAGTTGGAGGAATATGATATGAAGTCTGTCCATCCATCCATTCAAAAGCCAAGAGGTGGACGTCCAGGCAAAATATCAAAGTCAACAAGCTATCTTATTACAAGGTCTATCTGTTCTGGAGCGACAAACACGGCAGTGGATGTGGCTTGTATGCTTCGTAATAATGAGATCACAGACGTCCATGCAAGCACAATGTGATACATGTTACAAAATTCTGGAATGATGGCGAAAAAAAGGTGAAGAAGCCTCAATTTCAATATCTTCATAAGAAGTGTTGGCTCAAGTTTGCAAAAAATTATGAAAAGTGAACAGTAGAAGATTGGAAGCGAATGATTGGGAGCAGTGAGATGAAAGTCAGTAGACTAGGTTCTGATGGGTGCAAATGGGTCTGGAAGGAACAAAGGAAAAGTGGGCTAAGAATTTGAAGTAACTGTCAAGTTCAGTGGAGGAAGCCTGATGATATGGGGTTGTTTCACAGCCAAAGGCTTTGGATACTTGACTAAGATTGATGGTGGTCTCAGTGATGAGATATATGTGAGTATTATACAAAACAAGTTACTTCGTACACTTGAGTACTATGAATATGAAAAGGACGACATGGTGTTCCAGCAGAACAACGACCCGAAGCATACGTCAAGATTGGCTAAGAAGTGGTTCAATGACAATAAAGTAGAGGTGCTGGATTGGCCCCACAGTCCCTAGACCTCTACCAAATTGAACACTTGTGGGTAGATTTGAAGAAAAAGCTGTATACACACCCAAGTGAGTCAACGAGTATGCACCAACTGTGGGATCGTGTAGAAGAGACCTAGGATCAGATTTTGGTCGAGACATGCTTAAATCTGACCGAGGGCATGCTCAGAAGGATTCAGGCAGTGTTGAAAGCTACAGGTGGATTTTCAAAATAATAAAAATAAAATTGATTTTTATGAGCAAAACAGTAACAATGCAGTGACATAACAATAATCTACATAACTACTAATATGCAAAATAGTTGCAAGTCAAATTTATGTATGAGGTAGCTAAGATGATTGTCTATAAAATGATGATAATCTCACGTTCGAAGCAGTAGTGGATGGTGAGATATGCAGCCTGAGAGACAAAAGTTCAAAATATTGTTACCCTTTTGCTCATCCGTGTATCTTGACATATTAGAAAGCATTTAATTGAAATCTTTTATTTCTTTTCAGGCCAGAATACTCCTCAGGCGCCTACCGGATCATATTACAGTCCCACTTCTAGTTTTTATGACATGTCATCTGCTGCCAGTTCCAAACCAACCAATAAGTTTTTCCAATGCAAATTTTGTGTTCGCTATTTTCGATCTAAATATCTTCTGGTGGAACATACCAGGAAAGTTCATGGACATGCTAGTGGAAATACCGGAGCATCTGGAAATTATAATATTATGCTGCATGATGGGTTTGGAAAAGTTTTCTCATGCCAATTTTGCACTTATAAGTCACCTAGAAGAGCAAGAATAATCAAGCATCAAAAAATGTACCATAAGAATAGCCTGAAAGAAAGTTTATCACCTTCAGTGTCTCAGAGTACTCCTACTTCCATGTCAATTCAGGAAACATGTAAAGAATTGCCTGCTGAAGTAGTAGAGCGGAGTATACTTGAATCCATGGTGAAACCTCTGACAAAGTCTAGAGGAAACTTTTGCTGTGAATGGTGTAGCTACCAAACACCACGAAGGGAGCGCTGGTGTGACCATATGATGAAAAAACATCGTGGGATGGTCAAGATATTGTCAAGTTTACGACAAGATGGACTAAACATGTCAGATTTGCATAGTAAAGGTTCACAATTGTCTAGTCCTGGAACTAGCTACATGCCACTAAACATGACAACCCCAGACTTATCAAGTGCTAATATTTCTGGTTACAGGAGCCCTATAAGTAATCTTCCAGGAGGCAGTACTTCTAAGTATCAGTCAATGTCATATGTTCCAGTGAAACCAAAATTTCCTTCAAATACTGGTATTTTAAATCTATCAGAAAGATCCCCTTATGTAATGTCAGAAAAGACCAGTTCTTTGGTTGATATGGATGACAATAGCTTATTAAATGATTCAAGTTCTGATGAGGACTATATAGAAATAGATGGCGAAAATGGTTTCAACCTAATGGACCATCATGATATGTCTGGGGAGCCATTGTTGGGATCTGAAAACAAATTGCTGGAGACAAAGGGAATTCCTTTTAGAAGATTTATGAACAGATTTCAGTGCCCTTTCTGCCCATTTCTTACCATGCATCGACGGAGTATCTCTCGTCATATTGAAAATATTCACTTATCTGGAAAGACTGCAGTTTACAAATGTGATGAATGTCCCTTCTCATGCAAAAGCCCATTAAAGCTTGGGGCACATAAGCAGTGTCACAGTGGTGGATCTCCTGACTGGGATCCTATAAGTGCGCTGACTGAAAGTATGTCTTCACAATTAAATGAAGTGTATGACACTAGTAATATAAATGGCAGAAAATCTGGAAGCATACCAGAAACTTCACCACAGAACCCATACAAATGTACAATGTGCAATTACTCTACAACAACCTTAAAAGGTCTACGTGTTCACCAGCAGCATAAGCATTCATTCTGTGACAATATGCCAAACAATAGTAATGTGGTTCAGCAAATACAAGAGAACGAACAAGATTCTAATAATTCTGGTACTGTGCGAAAGAGTCAGACTTCAATTTTGGGGCTTTCTTCAAAAAATAATTTTGTTGCAAAGACGTCTCGGAAAATCTCAAATGATTTTCCCCTGGATTTGTCACCTGTTAAGAAAAGAACAAGAATTGATGAAATTGCAAGCAATCTACAGAGCAAAATCAGCCAAACTAAACAACAAGAAGATACAATCATTAATGTGGAGGATGACGAAGATGAGGAAAATGAAGTAGAAATAGAGGTAGAACTGGACAAGGAGGAAGATACAACTGAACAATTGGAGACTGCTGATCAGTACTCTATCCAACAAATATGGAATCGGGATATCGGCTTAGCACAAAAAAACATGAGTTTTAGAAACATCCAACATAGTTACTCAGCAGCCAACGGTGCCGAAATTGAATTAACACTGTCAGATGATGATGAAGAATACTACTTCCAGTCCATTGGCTTTAAAGACCAAGATCAAAATTCATCTGTTGGTTTTAACCAGTCTAATCAGTTTAGTGAAAGTGAACAGAATAATGAAATTGCAGAGTACAGTGATGAGTCTGGAAGACTATACTATTGCAAACACTGTGACTTTAGCAATAAGTCAGCACGTAGTGTTAGCACGCATTATCAGCGCATGCATCCCTATATTAAATTCAGTTTTAGGTATATCCTGGATCCCAATGACCATAGTGCAGTATACCGCTGTCTTGAATGCTACATAGACTATAATAATTTTGAGGATTTGCAACAACATTATGGAGAGCATCATCCAGAAGCAATGAATGTTCTTAACTTTGACCAGTCAGATCTTATTTATAGATGTCGTTTTTGCTCTTACACAAGTCCTAATGTCCGAAGCTTAATGCCTCACTACCAAAGAATGCACCCTACAGTTAAAATCAATAACGCAATGATATTTTCAAGTTATGTTGTTGAACAACAAGAAGAGCTTAATGCTGAATCGCAAACATTAAGAGAAATTTTGAATTCTGCCCCTAAAAACATGGTGACCTCTACGCCTTCAGGGCATGGAATTAGCAGCACTGCAACCTTTAATAAACCTACACCACAAGCAAGTACCACAAAGCCATTTTCTACAGAGAATGAAACAACTCAAAAGAATACTGCTGTTAATAATGTTGTGGTTTACGATTGTGATGTGTGCGGATTTGCTAGTCCAAACATGCATTCTGTTTTAGTTCATTATCAAAAAAAGCATCCTGATGAAAAGGCTTCGTACTTCAGGATTCAAAAAACAATGCGCATTGTCACTGTTGACAGTGGAACAGCTCTTTCTCAGCTAGCTTTTGATGGAGGATCTTCTGTAACTCCAAATTCTACCAATGTAGCTGCTGCACCAGAAGAAAATATTGAACTATACTACTGCAAGCACTGTTCATACAGTAATCGTTCAGTTGTTGGTGTATTGGTGCATTATCAGAAAAGGCATCCTGAAATTAAGGTCACTGCAAAGTACATTAGACAGGCACCTCCAAATTCTGAGACCATGAGAAATGTAGATACTCAACAATACTTACCTGCTAAACAAGCTAAAACTATGTTCAGCACCAAAAGAGGTGGTGTTCAACCAAAAGAAAATGAAATGTTTTTTTGCCAACACTGTGACTATGGTAACCAAACTGTCAAAGGAGTTCTTATTCATTATCAGAAGAAACACAGAGATTATAAAGTAAATGCTGATGTTATTAGACAACATACAGCTGCTATAAGGAGTCTGTGTGAGCAAGGCCAAAAGAAACCCAGCACAAACATCCAAACCTCTCCTCCAAATAATGAGCCTGAGAAGACTAAGCTTCGAACTCTAAAATGTAGACAGTGTTCGTTTTCAACCCCTTATGTCTATGCTCTAAGAAAGCACATGAAGAAAGACCATCCTAGTTTAAAAGCTACAGTGACTTTAATTTTAAAATGGGCTTTTTTGGATGGCTTAATTGAAGCTGGCTATCACTGTGAATGGTGTATTTATTCGCATCCAGAGCCTAATGGTCTTCTTGAACATTATCAAAGAAGACATCCAGAGCACTATGTGGATTATACCTATATGGCAACAAAACTATGTGCTGGCCCAGATCCTGTTCCTGTGCAGTCAACTCCTGAATTAAAATCTTATAGGTGTCGAGATTGTACATTTGAAGCCAGCTCTATTTGGGATATCACTAACCACTATCAAGCTGTACATCCCTGGGTTCTGAAAGGGGATGAATCTGTTCTGCTTGACATAATAAAGGAGAAGGATGCTGTACAAAATGTAAATTGTGAAGAAGCAACATCTCCTGAAACTCATGTTAATCAGAAACCCTCCATACATGTTGAAACTCACATGGAGTATTTAGAGGATACCAGTGTGTTAGAGGAAAAGCCATCACAATTGTCCTCTGCTCTTGCTTCATCACCTTATCAGTGCACTGTGTGTTTATCTGAGTACAACAATTTACATGGCTTGTTAACTCATTATGGAAAAAAGCATCCAGGCATGAAAGTCAAAGCTGCAGACTTTGCCCAGGACGTTGACATTAATCCTGGAGCAGTTTATAAATGTAGACATTGTCCATATATCAACACTCGTATTCATGGTGTTCTTACTCACTACCAAAAACGACACCCGTTAATAAAGGTAACTGCTGAAGATTTTGTGCATGATGTGGAACCACCCAATGAAACTGTTCAAAATGACAATGAAGAAAATAATCGAATTTTTAAACAAGGATATGGTGCTTACAGATGTAAAATATGCCCTTATACCCATGGCACTTTAGAAAAATTAAAGATTCACTATGAAAAATACCATAATCAGCCAGAACCAGACATGATTTCACAAACATCTCCAAATGAAATTTCCAGCACTGAACCAGACACTCCAGCTGATGATCAGCCACATGAAACTATTGTAACTCTAGAACCAGGTGAAGTCACTGAAATTTTAGATTTCAGGCCACGTAAAAATATGGCATCACACACAGTGTTTAAATGTCAGTTATGCAAGTATTTTTGCTCAACAAGAAAAGGGATAGCTAGGCACTACCGTATCAAACATAATAATGTTCGAGCACAGCCAGAGGGTAAAAACAATTTGTTTAAGTGTGCCCTCTGTTCTTATACTAATCCAATTCGCAAGGGTCTAGCAGCCCACTATCAGAAGCGGCACGACATAGATGCATACTATACTCACTGCCTAGCAGCATCTAGAACAGTAAATGATAAACCAAGCAAGATGATTCTTCCTTTACCACAGAAAGAAAGCGCAACTGAGCTGAACGATGACCTGAAGAAGGCAATTGAAAGGAAAATATGTTCTCTCTGTTCATTTCAGTCTTATAGCAAGAAAGGAATCGTGTCGCATTATGTAAAAAGACACCCTGGAGTCTTCCCTAAAAAGTCACATGGTGGTAAGCTTGACCATTTTTTTACACCTGTGTACGCAGACAATCATAAAGATCAAAGTGCACCTGAAGATAAGTCTGAAACAGAAGCTCCTTTTGATGATTCAGAAAGTAATGAAACTGAGCTGCTTCCATATAGATGTATTAAATGTTTTAAGCTGTCATTCAGCACAGCCGACCTCCTGTGCATGCACTACACAGATCATCATAGCAAAGATATAAAGAGAGATTTTTCAATATTGGGCACAACTGGCACCCGTTCCTATACCACCACATATCAATGCAAGCATTGTAACAGCAAATTGAATAGTATTGCTGAACTGGCGAGCCATTTGACATCTCACATTGAAGAGTTCCAAAAACGTGCAAAACGTCAGGAAAGACGGAAGCAACTTTTAAGCAAGCAAAAATATTGTGACATTGGTACTGCAGATGGCAAACAAGAAAAGGTCAGATATGTATAATTTAATATCAGTTTAATTCTTATTAGAGTGAACCGTATCATTCAGAAGGTTAGAGTCATGGTGGTTACTTTTATTTCATTTTTCTGCAGACATGATTTAGAAAAGTGGCATAGAAAGCACCAGGTAGCCAAAATGTGTTCATTACATACAGTTAGGTCTATATATATTTGGACAGAGACAACATTTATCTAATTTTGGTTCTAGACATTACCACAATGAATTTTAAACAAAACAATTCAGATGCACTTGAAGTTCAGACTTTCAGCTTTCATTTGAGGGTATCCACATTAAAATTGGATGAAGGGTTTAGGAGTTTCAGCTCCTTAACATGTGCCAGCCTGTTTTTAAAGGGACCAAAAGTAATTGGACAATTGACTCCAAGGCTATTTCATGGACAGGTGTGGGCAATCTCTTCGTTATGTCATTCTCAATTAAGCAGATAAAAGGGCTGGAGTTGATTTGAGGTGTTCTGTTTGCATTTGGAAGGTTTTACTGTGAAGGAAACATGCGGTCAAAGGAGCTTTCCATGCAGGTGAAACAAGCCATCCTTAAGCTGCAAAGACAGAAAAAACCCATCCGAGAAATTGCTACAACATTAGGAGTGGCAAAATCTACAGTTTGGTACATCCTGAGAAAGAAAGAAAGCACTGGTGAACCCATCAATGCAAAAAGACCTGGGCGCCCACGGAAGACAACAGTGGTGGATGATCGCAGAATAATCTCCATGGTAAAGAGAAACCCCTTCACAACAGCCAACCAAGTGAACAACACTTTCTCCAGGAGGTAGGCGTATCAATATCCAAATCTACCATAAAGAGAAGACTGCATGAAAGTAAATACAGAGGGTTCACTGCACGGTGCAAGCCGCTCATAAGCATCAAGAATAAAAAGGCTAGGCTGGACTTTGCTAAAAAAAAACATCTAAAAAAGCCAGCACAGTTCTGGAAGAACATTCTTTGGACAGATGAAACCAAGATCAACCTCTACCAGAATGATGGAAAGAGAAAAGTATGGCGAAGGCGTGGTACAGCTCATGATCCAAAGCATACCACATCATGTGTAAAACATGGCGGAGGCAGTGTGATAGCTTGGGCATGCATGGCTGCCAGCGGAACTGGGTCGCTAGTGTTTATTGATGATGTGACACAGAATAGAAGCAGCCGTATGAATTCTGAAGTATTCAGAGCCATACTGTGTGCTCAGATCCAGCCAAATGCAGAAAAAACTGATTGGTCGTCATTTCATACTACAGATGGACAATGACCCAAAACATAAAGCCAAAGCAACCCAGGAGTTTATTAAAGCAAAGAAGTGGAATATTCTTGAATGGCCAAGTCAGTCACCTGATCTCAACTCAATCGAGCATGCATTTCACTTGTTAAAGACTAAACTTCAGACAGAAGGGCCCACAAACAAACAGCAAGTGAAAGCCACCGCAGTGAAGGCCTGGCAGAGCATCAAAAAGAAGGAAACACAGCGCCTGGTGATGTCCATGAGTTCCAGACTTTAGGCAGTCATTGCCAACAAAGGGTTTTCAACCTAGTACTAGAAATTAACATTTTATTTACAATTATTTAATCTGTCCAATTACTTTTGGTCCCTTTAAAAACAGGGTGGCACATGTTAAGGAGCTGAAACTCCTAAACCCTTTATCCAATTTTAATGTGGATACCCTCAAAAGAAAGATGAAAGTCCGAACTTCAACTGCATCTGAATTGTTTAGTTTAAAATTCATTGTGGTAATGTCTAGAACCAAAATTAGATAAATGTTGTCTCTGTCCAAATATATACAGACCTAACTGAATTTTTATCATTCAGATTTTAGCAGCTAGCTTTCTGCAGCTCCTTCTAGAGGGCCTTAATATTTTCTAGTGGCGAATATCAGAGGAGATGAGGATCAGGGATTATTGTTTAAGGAGCAAAGTTGTTATCAGGTAATAGGTTGTCTTTTTATTGAATTAACGCTCAGCTGAGTGTGCATGTTCATGGAAAGGTTGAAGAACTTCTGGCCAAGCGAGTGTTCAGTCAACTGGGAATTTATTGCCAGCTTAAGAAGTAAAAGGCACAGCAGTGCAGATAATAACAGAGTCCATAATGGTTGCAACATTTGGAAAAAGGAGAAAGAAATATGGCTATATGCACACTGAGTTTTTTAAAAAGGTTTTGAGCAGAAACTGAGCGAAAACTCTCCAAATCCTCCTCTAAATCTCCAGACTCAAAAACCATGAGTTTTTGCTCATGTTCTGTTCCAAAACCTTAGCAAAAATACTTCTTGTGCATATAACCTAAAGTGTCTTCACTGGCATCTTTTCAGCCATTTTTGTGGTGGCGCCACTGCTAGTGTCTTTCGTTAATAATGTAAACTGTATCTGGCAAGTAGGAAGCTGCCTGAAGAATGGTTTGGTCACTTCTTTTAGGTGCTTAACGGCTTTTGAAATCTGTAGCGGTTAAATGAAGCTCCGAAGGACAGAACATATGCACAGCAAGTCGTTTTGACATTGCTGTGCTTTATGTTCATTCTTTGTAGTCTTCTTTAATTATTTTTCAGGCAGGTTTAACTTTTTTGAAATGCTTTTTGACTTTTTAAGCCTGAAAAAGTTAAAAGATCCTAACAAAGACTGAACGTATGTACAGCAAGTCATCTTGAGACTACTGTTCGTATGTTCATTCTTTTTAGCATATTTTCAGGGTTTTTTTAAGGCTTGTATTGGAGCGCACCCACATGAAAAAGATGTCACATGCATATACCTTTTTGGTATTGTTCACACTGAGTCTTTTGGGGAGTTTATGGAGCAGAAATTGAATGGAAACTCTTCTAGTCCTATAAAAACTCAAAATTCCTCAAAAACTTGGACTTTCTGCTCAGTAGCTATGGGCACACGAGAGGTTTTTTTTAGAGAAAACGGAGGAGAAACGTCCAGTTTTTGAGGATTATTTTATTTTTGAGATAAATTTGGTGAGTTTACTTTTAGTTTCTGCTTATTTTCTGCTCCAAACTTGTCGAAAAACTATGTGTGCACACAACCAGTTTCAGTTTCCAAAACATAGCAAAACTACTCAAATAGCATAGGTGTTTGTGCACATGGCATTTGTTATGGCGTATTCTACCTGGAACCTTCTGAAAAAGTGCTCAATAAATGTTAAAATAATAAACATATGGACAGCAATGTCAAATTAACTTGCTGTGTATGTGCGTCATCGTTTTTAACATCTTTTAATGACTTCAGGATTGGAAAGCCGCGAAGCCGCTAATACAGTGAACGGACCATTCTTCAGTTGGCTTCCATTTGGAAACTGCCACTATTTTACAAATATATATTTTTTTTAAAGCTGCTAGAGGCAAAGCAGCCTCAAAAATGGCAAGACGACAAAGAAGGCATGTCAAGAAAAACACCTGCATGTTTTCAAATTTTGTGTGGGTATACTGGAGTCTAAAAGGCATCATGTGTACGTACACTTAAGGCATATGTACACCGTGTTATGGGCCTGTGGAACGCACCTAATAGATATTAAGGAGAGGTGCGTTCGCAGCCCGGGGTCCACCATGCAGGCAGAGCCTGCTGCTAGTAAGATGGCGTAAGTAGGCAGTATGAGCGAACTCTGTTATCCCGCAGAGTCGCAGATGTAAACGCCGTAGCACTATATGGCGATATAAGCGGACTCTGTTAATTCACAGAGCCGCTGTAACAAAGACTGTGTCCTGTTAGACTCACAGGGAACACAGATGACTGCTAAGCGGATTGCAGTCTGTGGTCATGCAAACAGAACCCAAGCAGTAATCTCCTAAGCGGAGTAGCCGGTATTCTAATGGTGTTTTCAGCCGAGCCCTGAACACGTGCATACAATCTCCTCACCGGAGGTGCCGGTATTCTAGGGGCTTATTTCAGCCAGACCTAACCACATGCATACATGACCACACTGGCGCAAGCACGTAACAGATTTGATACTAGCGCACGGCCGTGCGGTAAGGACAGCTTTTTATAGCAGCCACGAGGAAAAGACCTTCCAGGAAGGACCAATGGGAAGCTGCTTCAGAACATCAACAGCCACAGGACCTTCCTGAAGGACCAATAGGAGTGGCAGCTGTATCTGAGCATGTGACCCCTGATGAAGCAACAAAGGACTTAGTCCTAAAGACGTCTGCTCGCCGCTAACCAGTACTGGCTACAATAGCAGAACCTGAAGAGGCAGCAGCAAGTCTCTGCACAGTATTAGACCGGGCGAGACACTGGAACCGACGTCTTTGCTGAGCAGGCTCCACTGCGGCCGGAGATGGATGGAGGACTGCAGCGGGACTTGTTCGAGACTCCCCTTGTGCAGCAGTGGGAACTCGAACCCTAACACACCGAACCTTTTTGATCCTAGAGCAGAAACTAAGTGTAAACTCTAAAGTTTTTGAGGAGTTTTGACTTTTTGAGGAGGATTTGGAGAGTTTCTGCTCAGTGACTATTTGCACACACAGTTTTTCGAGGAGATTGTATAGTACAAATTCAGCAGAAAATTGAGTGCAAGCTCTCACAATCCTCCTCCAAATCTTAAAACACCTGAAAATTTTGAGTTTCCATTCAGTTTCTATCCCAAGAACTCTTTCAAAAACTGGGTATTACTTAGTATATGTGCACACAACAACTCTATTCCAACGGCAGAGCCGCCGAGGGATTCCTCTGCAAAGCCGCTTGGGGAAAAAGCCAGCAGTCTATTTCCCGAAGCCGCCTTGATAGAAAAAAAAAAACCCTAAAAGTTCAAATCTCCCCCCTTTTGCCCCATTTCGTTTTTTGCTCAACTTCGCTCTAAGAAGAAGGGGAGCAAAAAACGAAAACGCAAAACCGAAAATACCTCCGGTCATGAAGCAGTTAATGCCAAGCATAACACATTTCTATAGGAGCTTAGTACATTGGTAATTTTACTATCCCATTGTAAACATGATTTCACCAGTATTACATTTTTCCAAAGGTACTGAATATCTGCTCAAAAAAAATCACCATGTTTTCCACTTAACTTCCATAGACCTTAAAACATTCCGTTGTGTGAGTGCATTGCTCTGTTTCGTTTGTAGCCATGATAAGCAATTTTACTTTACAATATGAAATCTAACCGAATGTGGTCATATGATGACGGTGCTATGTGCTCATGGTGTTGGTAATTGAAAAACTGGGTCAATATGCAAATTCAAGAAAAATGTATTCAAGAAAAAATAACATCCTACACATTGAAAGGATGTCACAGGAAAGATCAATCAATCAAGTCTAAAAACAGTCAAAATGTTCACATTAAAAAAAATTTCAGCTAAAACATGAATACGCTGACTGTGTATTATTTTTGGTTTATCTAATTTATCTACTACTTATTTAACAATTTCTAGATGACTAAAATCTAGTGTATGATCATATGTGCCTAAACGGAAATGAAATTAAGATCACTTATCAGTATTTCAACCTTAATCCACCGCCCAAAAAGGTATATAATATATTTTATTTTCCGAAGAATTCTGCTAAATAATGGTACAATATTACAGGTCATCCCCTAATTTTTAGCTTCTTTTAACGTGTCTTTTCCTGTTGTATTAAACATAAACTGCATTTCTAAAGAAGAATACGTTGAGGGATAGTGAGATGCTGCATTTTTTCTGGTGAGCAGGTGGGCTTCATCTGCATTACTATAAAAAAGGGGGTAGCCTAATAAATTATCATAAATTATTAGTAATAGTGCATGTTGGACCTGCGCTGTGCACCTGTAATGGTATTGTAGCCCATATTTGTTAGGTCGTCTATGAGTGATATTTATCGTCTCCTATAACATGCATGACACTGTATTTATTAATTTGGGGGTCAATCTTAAGTAAATAGTATTGTATTTAAGTAAAAAAATGATGGTTGGTGGTTATTAAATATTATTATTATTGCACTGAAATCAGTTTATTATTAGGTGGGACCACAATACACCCTATAATCTGATTTGATCTACATAACTATTTCATAACTTCATCTATAAAGATTTTGTTATTCTCTTTTTTTCTTTCTGGATCCAGTGGTTGCCTTAAGCAGTATTGCCGTGATTAAATATATCTGCCCAGTTTCTTTGGTCCTCTCATTGCATAAGGCACGTTAACTTGTTCATGTTTTTATTGAAAAGCTCCCAATACTAAGGTTTTTTTTGTGTTTTTCTGTAGACCAAAGTACTATAGTAGTAAATAAAGCACTTCAAGAGCCAGTTTGGCATTTTTCATGGTTTAGATTGCTTCTCATTGTGCTGTAGAGATACTGTGTCTCATGCTCATTTATCGAGATTTTACACTACGTGTAATTAGTTTAGAGCTGCATGTTGGCTGTGAATAAATAGATACATAGAGAGATATTGTTTTCTCCTTCTGAACAATGACCCTTTTAGTGTCCATGTAGCTGTCATAATTCTGTATTTTTCTGGATATGGTTACAGACAGGAAGTGGTCAAGAGGCAGTGAATAACAGATTAAAGGAAAAGGTAGTGGGCTACAAATGTAAGTTCTGCGTGGAAATCCATCCCACACTCCGAGCCATCTATAATCACCTTCGCAAACATGTCCAATACGGAAATGCTCCCCCACTTCCGCCTGAAGTAAAGGTACAATTAGTAAATTCTAACTTAACGGCATGAACATTTTGACGCTACTTCTCTTGTAGCCTTGACATGTTTTATTGAATAAAAGACTGTTTAAAATGGTGCTTCTTGGTTATTTAACATTCTGAACAGCCAGACACCTTATAATTCTTCAAGTATAGAAGTATAATTTTTCTAAAAACATAACTCACTGTCACATAAGTCAGGTTATGTCTGCATGTTACTGTGTTTCTTGAAAGCATTGCCCTTTTAGTTAATGTTAGCATAAGTATTTCAGAATTGTTGTTCCATTATTCTTCCGGGATATGGGATTCTTTGATGCATTTTAATTATATACTATGTAAATGTATCGCTGTAGTATATACTTACTAATCCAACATTTCACCTGTGTGTTTCCCAACCTATGAAATGCTACTGTTCATTACCATGCAATCTGCTTGGCATTTCAAAATATATGTTTCTTTTTGGTGCCTAAAAGTAGAAATAGCTTTTCTGTGATAAATAAGTAAATGTTTGACATACTGCAAAGTATGAATTATGCTCTTTTCTTTCAAAAGGACGATACAACCCAGGATGATGGCAAAGATCTTCAAGGGCAGCCTGCTGACTCCAGCACACAGGCAGGAGAAAGTAGCACCGAATTAGAACCAAACCCCATTCCTGCTCCCCTTCCAAAACGCTGCAGACCAGGTGGCTACCCATGTAAACAGTGTGAACGAGTCTTAATGTCCATGCAAGGCCTGCGATCCCATGAGAGAAGTCATCTGGCACTTGCCCTGTTTGCTAGAGAAGGCAAATACAACTGCAAGTTTTGCTCCTTTGTCTCTGCCTTCAGACCCAAGTAAGATCTGTAAAAGAATGCTTTCTATTCATTTTTATTAGCATATTTATTTCTCTCTAACTGCTTAGTACATATCAGTATACTGTTCTTAAAGATGCTATATTATTTCTTTATGGATGCTATTCAAAACGCATAGTTTTAAACCATTATATTTATTTAAGCATTGTTTGCTTTTACTTAAAGGGAATCTGTCAGTAGGATCAAACTCTCCTTATCCATTTACATGGGCATGTAGGTCATAGAAAGTTGAATAAAATGATACCTTGAAACCTGCAGTCTAATGTTTAATTCCAGAGAAATCCACATTTTTCTTAAAATGTAAATGAGCTGTTAAGATCTCTGGGCCAGACATAGATCTCCCTGAGAATCTGCCTCCAGAACTTATTATAAATGAAAAGGACATTACCTGTGTTAGACAAGTAATGGCTGACAGTCTGCTCTGCTGATCCAAATGTCTCATACTGATAACATCCCCTTTCATTTAAAATAAGCTTAGGGAGATCAGTGTCCGGCCCACAGATCTTGACGGCTCATTTACATGTTAAAAAAACATGTTTTTTTTTCTGGAGTAAGACACAGATCACAGATATCAAGGTGTTATTTTATTCAACTTTCTATGACCTACATGTCCATGTAGATGGCTTAGGAGGATTTATCCTACTGACAGATTTTCTTAAACAATAGCAATATGAAGACTTGATGTACATCTCAAGTACTTTAGAACCATCAAGGTCTTCTAAATTATACTGTATGGTATATCTGACAGAACTTCTCTGTCATTTTAAGCCTGTGGTAGGCAAAATAAAATATTATATGGTTCATGACCCCTTCAAAGAGTTTCACATTTTAGTCAGCAGAGGGCCATGAGTAGAGGTAGGCCTACACATACTGTACATGACTCATTTACACAACCATATTTTTGGTCAGCATTTTATTTAGCTAAAGTGAGCTTAGAAATAGCAAGAGAAACAAAATTGTTGCAAAACAGCACTGTCCTTGAACTTGGCAAAATACGCTTGGAGAAAACTCAGATATAGCAACTTTTAGAGAAGGGAAAGATGTCACAGAGTCCAACAACCTAATCATTATTCTGGGGGACGAGAGCTGCAAACTATGAAGATGCCTTCCTGAGCTGCTCATCAGGAACACGAAGGCTTACAGTCAGGCATCAATTGCCTGACTCAATTGTTTTAACGTAATATGTAATAATATTAATGGTTTTCAGCACATGACTAGAGATAAATACTGACTGACTTGTATCAACATGGGATTATCAGCATTCACAAACATATTTATATACCTTTAAACATTCCTTGGTCATTAGCTATTAACTGCTAGATAGAATTGGGTAGTTCCACATCATTATGTATATATCAATTCATGTGAGAATGGTTGTATAATCCTTTATGAAGGTTTAACTACTCTTCACTCTCCGAGCCTGCTTGACAGCTCCACAGTGTCCCTCCATTCTGCTAAGACCGGTCTGCTTAGTACAAGCTGTGTGGATGGACATTGAATACAACCGGACTCATATCAGGATTACACAGCCATTCTGACATGGATTTTCAAACTCAAGGTCTCGGCATCTCAGGGTCTGAGAGATTTAATATTCAATAATGTATACAGATTCAAGTGTGCATGATTCGCTTTATATCTTCAGGTCTGATAATCTGCGAGACTCTATGACCACCGTATAATGTTTTTATGACGGCTGTAGAGGAAAATTCCTCTGATATGTTTTTATTTAGCCAGAAGTATCAAGATTGCAGGGTTATATGCTACAAAGTCACAATGCCGACGACGGCATCAGTCACTGATGAGAGAACAGTAATATCGGTCTACAATCGTTTAACCCCTTAGCTGCTACAATATATCATAGAGGACCAGCTGGCTAATATAGATGTCCAGGTTGACCAGCCAACAGCAGGTCATTGGGTAAATAATGCAGCAATTTCCAAACTCCATCACTTGTATACTAGCGAGGGCAGCAAGAAGTCTTTGTGTGCACCAGATGCCATAACTTTCTTCATATTGTAACGTTCTACATACATGGAGTGTGTCAATGACTGTCTTCTGGACATCTGTCAAGTCAGCAGTCTTCCCCATGATTGTGGAGCCTACTGAAACAGACTAAGGGACCTTTATAAATGCTTAGGAAGCCTTTGCAGGTGTTTTTTGTTACTTATTCTAATATACTGAGATAATGACTTTTGGGTTTTCATTGGCTGTAAGCCATAATCATCAACATTAAAAGAAATAAACACGTGAAATAGATCACTCTGTTTGTAATGACTCTATATAATATATGAGTTTCACTTTTTGTATTGAAGAACTGAAATTAATTAACTTTTTGATAATATTCTTAATTAGTGAGAAGCACCTGTATATGCAGTTATGTCAATAGAGGTTACCCAGAGATATACAGCATATATATATATATACAGGATATGTATAAAGGTTACCCAGAGACAAACATTATACATTTAACAAAGACGTGTAATGGATCACTATTATTGCATCTGTAAAATAGCCTCATCCACCAAAAAATGTTTTTAGAATTTTTTCTCGTAAAGATAACTTGAAATAAACAGATGAAAAATAAATTATCACAAAATGTAAAAAAAGAGCCCTCCAAAATTTTTTTTTATAATTATGAAAAAGTATTACGATACAAAACTCTTAATTTGTACCACTCATTGCAAGACAACAAAACAAAGGCTTTTACCATTTTTTTTAAACCCTCAAAAAGGTCAATAAAGTATAAAAAAAAACAAGCTCCTATATGGTTATGTCGACAGCAAAAGTTTAGATGATAGCACAATATTTTACATAAAATGTATTGTGATTGTGCAGAAGTTCTAATATGTAAAAAATCTGCTTATTTGACATCCTTATCCTTCAAATTAGGTTAATTTGTTATTTTTACCGCACTGTGAACAGCAAGAAAAACTCACAGTGAAATGGCATACCCTCTAAAATTAATAAAAGATAAAAGTAAGTTATATGTACAACAAAATATAACTCATCCAGTAATAAAAAAGGCTCATACAGCCTTATCAGCAGAAAAATAAACTTATGGCTCTTGCAATGAGAAATGAAAAACTAAATTGCCTCGTCCTTATGGTCCAAAATGCATTAGAATTCCAATTTTTAGATTATTGTGACTAGACAGTGTTCGTTTAACACTACCTAACACGTACAGCTTTGCCATGTAACAAGGTTTCAGTTCCCAGTAAAATCTACCAGGATGTTTTCCCAGAAACATGTTATGATAATAGTGGTGTTGCTCTTTCATGTCATCCCACACACGTTTACACCACTTAGAGCACTTGGTGGGTAATGAAACTTCTCATTTATTGCTATTGTTTTTTGTGATCCTCATGATATTTTTCCAGCGTAAAGAACAAAATTAATTTATAGTTTAATGTTGATTAAAGTTAACCAGTACATAAATAACATGATTATCATTTCAGACTTATTGTAATGTACACTCGTGTAACTTTTCATTTGTTAGTTCTGTTGCGACCAAAGTTGCATTCGAAATTGTCAGCATGTAAATCTATGCATTTTGAAAATGGTGTTATTCTCAACTCTTGATATAAATGTCCCTTTTTTTTTTTTCGTTTAGCCTTGATCGTCATATGCAAGATCACCATGGACATAACAAACCATTTAGATGCAAACATTGTCCTTTTAAATCTTCTTACAAAGGCCGATTGAAAACGCACATTTTGAAAACACATGGCGGTGAGTAATCGCACTGTCCTGATTTTGTATTTGTTTCATTTCTTGACTAATACGAGATAAGATGGCTATGAACATGTATGAGAACATGTATTATAAGACACGTGCATAGCCTACCTTACACATGAGATATAGTATTGAAGTGGCCTCAGCATTGAAGATGAATGCAGCAGATTTGACCCAAGCAAAGGTCATTTTCAAGGACATCTGTATTGTGAGAGAACCAGACTTGCAGATGCATGTGAGTGGCGGTGCTAGGAGCGGCGCCACCCATATATACTTTCAAGTCTAGCCGTCAGACCCTACAGAAGTCCTTGAAGAAATACCTTTGCATGGGTCGCAACATTGGATGTTATCTTTTTGTCCTTTTCGCTGGAAGTTGCCTTTATCTTCAGTGCTGAAGTCACTTCTATAATAGATACAACTGGACAGCGGTCCCTTTAATAAGCATGAACATTGTTGCCGGCCTTACTCCCGCTTTCTCCATATACCACCAAAAAACAAGTACTATGGACTGGGTATTCATGTTTGTTTAAATATGGAGAGCCATGTAATATAGCCTACTATGACCTTGGGCCTTTTCGTGTTACAAGACGGACATCGCCAGAAAGAAGCACAAAAAGAGCGCAAGTTTCTTCCTTTGGACTCTGCCTTATTCAGTACTAAAAAGGCTCCATCAGTGGCATATCCATTCAAGAGTTCAAACGGAGACACTATAAAACTCTGTGTGAACAGGTCCTTATGTGTACATTGTTTATTTTATGACTGTGGTTCCTTTTCTGTCCAAAAATGTCCAAAATTCATGGTTTTGTTTAATTCTGCTTATTATCAAGGCAGTTAGGTCCATAAACTGTATATTTGGACAGAGACAACATTTATCTAATTTTGGTTCTAGACATTACCACAATGAATTTTAAACAAAACAATTCAGATGCAGTTGAAGTTCAGACTTTCAGCTTTCATTTGAGGGTATCAACATTAAAATTGGATAAAGGGTTTAGGGGTTTCAGCTCCTTAACATGTGCCACCCTGTTTTTAAAGGGAACAAAAGTAATTGGACGGATTAAATAATTGTAAATAAAATGTTCATTTCTAGTACTTGTTTGAAAACCCTTTGTTGGCAATGACTTCCTGAAGTCTTAAACTCATGGACATCACCAAACGCTGGGTTTCCTCGTTTTTGATGCTCTGCCAGGCCTTCACTGCGGTGGTTTTCAATTGCTGTTTGTTTGTGGGCCTTTCTGTCTGAAGTTTAGTCTTTAACAAGTGAAGTGCATGCTCAGTTGGGTTGAGATCAGGTGACTGACTTGGCCATTCAAGAATATTCCACTTCTTTGCTTTAATAAACTCCTGGGTTGCTTTGGCTTTATGTTTTGGGTCATTGTCCATCTGTAGTAAGAAACGACGACCAGTTTGGTTGCATTTGGCTGGATCTGAGTACACAGTATGGCTCTGAATACCTCAGAATTCATTCAGCTGCTTCTGTCCTGTGTCACATCATCAATAAACACTAGTGACCCAGTTCCACTGGCAGCCATGCATGCCCAAGCCATCACACTGCCTCCGCCGTGTTTTACAGATGATGTGGTATGCTTTGGATCATGAGCTGTACCACGCCTTCGGCATACTTTTCTCTTTCCATCATGCTGGTAGAGGTTGAGCTTGATTTCAGCTATCCAAAGAATGTTCTTCTAGAACTGTGCTGGCTTTTTTAGATGTTTTTTAGCAAAGTCCAGCCTAGCCTTTTTATTCTTGATGCTTATGAGTGGCTTGCACCGTGCAGTGACCCCTCTGTATTTACTTTCATGCAGTCTTCTCTTTATGGTAGATTTGGATATTGATATGCCTACCTCCTGGAGAGTGTTGTTCACTTGGTTGGCTGTTGTGAAGGGGTTTCTCTTCAGTACGGAGAGTATTCTGCGATCATCCACCACTGTTGTCTTCTGTGGGTGCCCAGGTCTTTTTGCATTGATGAGTTCACCAGTGCTTTCTTTCTTTCTCAGGATGTACCAAACTGTAGATTTTGCCACTCCTAATGTTGTAGCAATTTCTCGGATGGGTTTTTTCTGTTTTTGCAGCTTAAGGATGGTTTGTTTCACCTGCATGGAGAGCTCCTTTGACCGCATGTTTCCTTCACAGCAAAACCTTCCAAATGAAAACACCACACCTCAAATCAACTCCAGCCCTTTTATCTGCTTAATTGAGAATGATATAATGAAGGGATTGCCCACACCTGTCCATGAAATAGCCTTGGAGTCAATTGTCCAATTACTTTTGGTCCCTTTAAAAACAGGGTGGCACATGTTAAGGAGCTGAAACTCCTAAACCCTTCATCCAATTTTAATGGGATACCCTCAAATGAAAGCTGAAAGTCTGAACTTCAACTGCATCTGAATTGTTTTGTTTCAAATTCATTGTGGTAATGTCTAGAACCAAAATTAGATAAATGTTGTCTCTGTCCAAATATTTATGGACCTAACTGTATAATAAAAAAAATATCTTATTAACCACTTTCTTTTTTTTTTGTGTAAAATTCCTCATTATTAAGTGCAGTTGACTATGCCTATTGAAAGTTAGGGATGTCGTATCCTAATTCATTCCTGACACATATGCAAAATTGATACACTTTTCACATACTTTTGCACACTAAAGCCTATGGCATGACAATGTTTAGATTAAGAGAATTTACTGGTGTATAATTCAATACATGTGAATTCCCTTCTTATGGATAGATTATGTGAATGTATACAGTCTAGGTAAAGCTCTCAATTTATCAAAATGTACCTTTTTATGCCTGAAAGAGAAAAAAAACTTTAACAAAGGTGGGAAAAGGCATTTTTTTCTGCAGAAACGTATTTTGTGAATTAATAAACCTTTTTTTAATCAAGGGTTGGATTTGATCACAAAATAAAAGTAAATGTATGAGCGTTTAGTTTATATTTCTCCTTTAGCTTGTGTACACTATTTTATGTACACTATTTTGTCGCTTAGGATCCAAACTTGGATAAAAAAAAAAATTTACTGAAAGATTATTATGGATGAGAAAAGAATTCTATTAAAACATGACAGGATGGCCAAAAAAAACCCCCAAAAAATAAAAAAGTAATCAGAATTAAATACTAAAAAGTAACAATATAGCAGGCACTTCTATATTAATAGAGTGCTAACCGAAATACATGTGAAACATGCAGTTAAAAAAAAAGAGGAAAGACCTCTCCTAAATTTAAACAATAGTTTAAAGTTGCACTTCCTAAATTTAAACAATAGAAATTTTATATCACTAACACAAAATCCTATACGAGGCAAATAAAAACATTTAAAAATGCACATATTATGCCTGAACATGTTTCCTGGGACAAAAACTGGCACAAGGAGGTATGATGACCAATAAAGCCATGTAAATATAAAGGATATGTGAAATACAGTGGCATGAAAAAGTTTGCGCACCCCTGATCAAAATTACTGGTATTGTGAACAGTTAAGCAAGTTGAAGATGAAATGATCCCCAAAAGGCCTAAAGTTAAAGATGACACATTTCCTTTGTATTTTAGTCAAAAATACATATTTTTTTTCATCTTTTACATTTAAAAATTACAAGAAAGAATATGGGCCAATGCAAATGTTTGGACACCCTCCATGGTTAGCACCTAGTAGTACTCCCTTTTTGAAAGTATCACAGCTTGTAAACACTTTTTGTAGGCAGCCAAAAGTCTTTAATTTCTTATTTCAGGGATTATCATCCATTCTTCGTTGGAAAATTCTTCCAGTTCTGAGATTCCTGGGTCATCCTGCATGCACTATTTTTAGGTTTAGTCACAGATTTTCAATGATACTCAGATGCGGGGACTGTGAGGGCCATTGTAAAACCTTCAGTTTGCGCCTTTCGAGGTAGTCTATTGTGGATTTTGATGTGTGCTTAGGATCATTATCCATTTGTAGAAGCCATCCTCTTTTCAACTTCAGCTTTTCTACAGATAGTGTTATGTTTCAAGAGTTTGTTGAAATTTCATTGAATCCATTATTCCTTCTACCTGTGAAATGATGCATTTGGCAGCAACACAACCCCAAAGCATGATTGATCCACCCCCATGCTTCATGGTTGTCGAGATGTTCTTTTCCTGAAACTCTGTGCCCTTTTTTCTCCACATATACCTTTGATCATTGTGGCCAAACAGTTGTATTTTAACCTCATTGGTACACAGGGCTTGCTTCCAAAATGCATCATGCTTGTTTAGATGTTCTTTTGCATACTTTGAATTATATGTTGAGGATTCAGGAGAGGTTTTCTTTTGATGACCTTTCCTTTGTGCAGTTGTCTCTGAACAGTAGAACCATGTTTCACATCTCCAAAGTCTGCTTTCTGAAGGTCTTTTGCAGTCATGCGGGGGTTCTGATTTGCCACTCTAACAATCCTTTGAACAGCTCTTACTGAAATTTGCCTGGTCTTCCAGATCTTTTCTTGACCTCCAATGTTACTGCTAACTGCCATTTTTTAATTAAATTTCGAACTTAGGAAAGGGCAACTTGAGTGCTAGGCAGCTGCTTAGAAGAGCCCTTGTCTGCTGTTTTTTTTGGCACAAGGAAAGAGGAGGCTGGGTTTTTATAAAGCTGGGAAATTTGCATAACCT
>VIAB01002478.1:154871-170894 GCA_009801035.1 Oophaga pumilio
TGTACTGTGTATATGCAGGACTCCTGGTAGTTGGGTGCTTGAATAGGGTCCCAAAAAGTAAGATAAATAAGTGGACTGTGATGTTTGTTAGTGTATTTATTTAAGCAATCCAAAGTGAAACAAGTAACTTTTCGAGCAGTAACTCCGGTCCTTCGTCAGACACACAGATTGCTAATGACAAAAACAGAGCAATGAAAGTACTAGCGCTTCACAGAATGGGTCAACGTACCTGTGAGGGTGGCGCTTGTCAATATATGTAATCTAGCGTATGTTTCTAGGAATTCTTTTATTTCTAGAAGACATTAGTTTTCTCACTCATTTACAACTAATTCACAGGTACATTATATTGTCTGGTAGCAAAGGATATCTGAATGTATAAAGCTCCATAGCTTGTTTTATAACTTACAGTTAATACATTTTATCTGTTATTTTTGCCTTATTATGCCATTTTGATTTTATTTACAGGACTGCTGGTGGAAACCAGGAAAGCCTGGACATCATATCAACCCCCCAAAATGTGGAGGACACCTATAGCAACATGAAACATGTGGATGAAAGAACAATAGATGCTTCCCAACAAACTAGAACCTCATGTTTTAAAAATTTTATGGTGACCAAAACAGAATAACTACATCTGGAGATGTGACTAGGACTTGCTGAAACACTGAACAACTTGTTACCGTACCCAGAAAGCTGCTTTTAGGACTTGAAAAATCCGTTGTTTTTTGTTTTTTTGCCAAGCACTGGTACTATTGCAGGTGTATGTAAATAGTTAACATTCTTTTATTTAAAGAAGGATCCCAGTTCAGAGAAATCACTACGCATCTTGTTTGTTCATACTTTTTTTTTGC
This sequence comes from Oophaga pumilio, assembly GCA_009801035.1. Classification (NCBI taxonomy): domain Eukaryota; kingdom Metazoa; phylum Chordata; class Amphibia; order Anura; family Dendrobatidae; genus Oophaga; species Oophaga pumilio. Next base: position 155,723 of record VIAB01002478.1, read on the forward strand.
GTTAGTAACGCAGGACTAAGTGATGCAAAACTCTGGCACAGGACTTTCTTGTAGGAATGACTAATATGAAATGACAAAGAAAATCTTACCGTTTCGGGACATCTTTTTAATACGAGTTTTCTATACTGTTGCAACAGTTCTAAAGACAAAGGGGTTACAGTTTTCCTAGTTTACTGCAGTAGTCACCAAAATTCCTAGTACCTCAAGAGAAAAAAAATGTTTCAAGGGAATTCTCAGCATTTACCCAGGCTGCTTTTCCATGTGGATGAATGTCCAGGAGGCTAGTGGGAATGGAGAACAAAAATAACCGAATGCTTGCAAATAGTCAAGATGTCTTTCTTGATAATCTTTTCATGAGCTTTGTCTTAAAATACTGTGACTTTTTTATATATATATGTAAATTATAAAATGAAAAAAATAACAAAAAAAGTAAATGACTAGGAATCTGTTTGTCAATTCTCCTCTTTTGTAGGAAATGGTAGGTTATTCCAGTCTGTTTTCATGCTGACTGTTTGGCGGACCTGCTGAGCCATTTCCTTTTAGTACTTTAATAAATAAAAACAGCACAATTCTGAGATGACCAATGAAAATTTGTGCTGTAACATGGCGTTTTTATGAACTTTTAGCCATTTATACAAGCTTCCCTGATACTTGAGCTACTACACATTTCTTTCTAATGGTCTAGTACATTTCAAGCCTTTGTTTCTAGGCGGTTAATGTTCTAGAGATTTCGCCAGAAATACTGAATAATAAATGTTCTGTTCTTGCTGATAAGATACCAAAAAATAATTTGCTGCCACACAAGTCTTCTAAACCTAGATATATACAGCACATACATGTTAATTAAAATTTCTGAATTTACCCGACACGACCCATCAATACGTACAATTTCTTTATGATCTATTTTATGTAAAATGTAGGTTTCTTTCCCTTGTAATAAACAGTATGTTGCACTTTTTCTTAGAAATTTTTGAAGTTTTGTTTTTTTATATATGTATTATTATTGTTATACTTCCAATTTAAGTAATGTTCATTCAACTGTTAGCATGGAACTCATTCTTGAGTTGCTGTAATATAATCCCCTACCTCATTCCTTTCTCTGTGAACGGTAAGCATTTCATGTTTACCCCGCTGGATCTTTGTAAAACAAATTTAATGTTTTGGAAAGTTGGCATAAAATCATTATATATAGAATATATAATGCATCATTTTTGTCTAGCTTTCAAATAAACAATTTATACTTGAGAACCACAACAACATTGTACTTAATAGGAAAATTGAACACGTTGTAGATATATCTGAAGACGGGAATGAAAAGTGGTGTTACAGCAATCTGAATCTACAATTTTTCTAGCACAGCTTTGAAAATCATCTGTGACCACGAACTTTTGTTTTGCACTTGCTTTCTAAGCTATTCATTTAATCGTGGCTTAAAGGGGTTATGCATGAAGTGAAAAACAATATGCTTTCTTCCTTAAACAGTTCCAAATTTGTTCATGGGTTACATCTGATATTGCAGCTCTGCTCCTCTACAATGAGTTGGAATAGCTGGAATGCCAAGCATGACCTGTGGACAGATGTGCACTGTGTTTGGAAGAAAGCAGCCATGTTTTTAGAATGCATGACAACCTCACTAAAGACGCATTACCGAAAGTGTTTTTTATTAGGTAAACCTGTATAAATTTATGTGTTGTGTAGAGCAAGTGCAAAAAAAATTCTTGCTGTCTTCCTCAGCTTTCAGCGCCACTCCGGTCCCCTTCTTACTCACATGATTGAAATTTACTCTTTCCAGATCACCCTATGTTTATGTGTGAGCTAGAAATCACTTATACTCTTAACCCTCCATTGACTTACATTGTAAAAGCTACTTCGAGTCTCACGAGTGAGAAGAGGAACGGAGCAATGCTGGAAAGTGGGAAAAACGGTCATCGACAAGTATTTTATTGCACTTACACTACACAATACATGAACTTAGACAGGTTTAGCTAATAAAGAATTTCTTGGAAGTGTTCTTTTTAAGGGAGATCCTTGGTTGAATGACTTTATATATTGAGGCATCCAGGGCCTTATTAAAACTGTTTGTACCTAACAAAGGTTATCTAGCAACTGGACATTTTGCAAAGTAACTTGGTTTCCTTAGTTTCATGGGAAAACTGTTTCACCATTTATGTCCTTCTTATCCAGTTCCCGGCTGCACTTTCAGAAATGTTACTGTGCCACAAGTGGTTTCTGATTTCAAGCAGCAATTTCCAAACAATTTGTTATTGTATGAGAAATTTTCTTTCAACACTGAAACTTGCAAATGCTAATTGGCCTTTTTTCAAGCTCCTTGTACCTGTTGTACAAATGGAGTAGTTACCAAAAATGAGTTGTGATGTATGTTAATCACTACTTTATTTTTTAAGTAACCTGTAAATATTGTAATCCATTGCAGTTTGCTTTTAACCTCTTAATTAAACAATGGGACCATTATCCTTTTCAACAATTTGTCATTTTCTTTCTTGTCTCAGTTTCTTTAATGTTTTAGGTTCTTTAATGTTTATTCTTTGTATACACAGATCAGCCAGAACTTGAAAACCACTTGCCTAATATTGAATACATCTTCTTTGTGCCACTAAACAACTATTTCCCATCAAACCATGGACTCCACAAGACCCTTAAAGATTTTATATCATATCTGAAACCAAGATATAAGCAGTGGGTTCTTTAAAGGGGTTTTCCACATTCAGGAAAATGGACCCCAAAGCTCTAAAATAGCAAACAGCGCAATTGCTTACCCACCTTTAGTCCAACACTGACCACCCACTGACTTTGACAGCATGGATCACCACTGTAGCTAATCACTACTGAAGAGTGGTCCAATTCCAGTTGAGAGGTGTAAGAAGCTTGTTGATTGCAGTTTTATATTCCAAAGGGTGTGGAACTAAATATTAAGTTGAAGGTGGCAACAATTTTGTCTGTCCCGTTTTTGTTGGGGTGTTTTGTGAAATGCAGTCCAGTTTGCCCCTTTTCTCTGTTTTCTTTTCTAGTTCCAATACACATAAAGGAAATAAACATCTGTATAACAATACGTGTAATTGCAATTATTTTCTTGGAGAAATACTTCATTTTCTGGAACAATTTCAAGGGTGCCAACACTTTCAGTCATGGTCCAGAAACAGCTTACAGCACAGCAAATGGATCTCATTATTGAAATGTATCAGTGAGGAGAAGAGTACAACAAATTTAAAGGTATTAGCTATACCATGGAACATTATGGAGATAGTCATCAAGAAGTGGCTTAAATTTGGCACAACAGTGATATTACTTAGAACTGGACATTCTTCAGAGATTGATAAAACAAGACAAAAATTGGTCTGGGAGGTTGCCAAGAAGCCTACAAGAACCCTAACATGTGTGGTGGGGTGACCAGATGAAAGCTTTTTCTTACAAAGAAAAATAGCCAATCCTAGCTTTTGCTTTGCCACAGCATTCATCAAGTCTGCCAAAAGCATGTGTGAAAATGGTCTGATGAGACCAAAATTTAACTTTTTGTCCATCATTCCAAATGGTATGTTTTGGCACAAAGCCAACATTAAAAATGAACACCATACACACAGTGAAGCATGGTGGAGGCAGTATTATGCTTTGGGAATGTTTTTCTGTAGCTGAAAACGTTTTAGTCAAGGTGGAGGGAATTATGAACTGTGCCAAATACTATTCAATTTTGCACCAAACCCTCCATCCTCTGCTAAAAAGCTGAAGATGAAAAGAAATTTCCCCTTTTCGGCACGAAAATTGCCCTAAGCATACTTCTAAATCAACAGAAGAATATCTTCCCAAGAAGAAGTTCAAAGTTTTGGAATGGTTCATAAAAAAATCTGTGCGTTGACCTGAAGAGGGCTGTAGACAGGAGATGCCCTTGCAAGCTGACAGATTTGGAGTTCTACTGCAAGCAATAGTAGGCAAAGATCGCCATTTCTGAATGTGCCATGCTGATAGACTCCTACCTAAAAAGACTAAATGCTATGGTAAAATCATAGGGTTGTAAGGTGCCCAGGATGGTAGCCGTGGGCTAATTGCTCCTCCATAACACCCTGGCACTTTACAAACAAATTGTGTCCCAGTTCATAAGTGTTGTGCTGTGTACATTGTATTTTACTCACTTGTAGGCCAGAGGCCTGCACTGTCTCCACATCCTCAGTACCAGGACCAGCCGCACACACAGGGACACCCGGTTTGTTTGAACAAGTTCAGCTTCACTGGACAGTTCAGGTACTTCAGTCTTTAACACGCAGCATAGAGTACAGCACCCTCTGCCACTTGCTTCATTCACACAGCACATTTCAATCATTTTCATCAACAGCTCGGATTACCTCTACTTTAACAGGTCCTGTTAGCCCTAGGGAGTCACCATCCATCACCGCAGTATTCCCAAGATCCGCTACGTATACATCACACGGTTCCATGTTCATCTTCCTTGGTATGGAAGCCACATAACTCTTTATTTGAACGTTAAGCTTCAGACATTGCAGAAATATTTGCTGGGAGTTTTGTATGACCTCATACCGCCAGAATGTTTTGTCTACACCATACTTCAGCCCACTGCACCTTGACCTTGTCAATTACACCACAAAATTTTTCACTATCTGACTAAACCAGGAAGTGGTTTACTGGCTCTAACCACTCCCACTGTGGTTTGGACCAATCATTAGCTGTCTCTTTATTCTGTCCCAGCAGTCTATTGGGCAGACTTAACATTTAACCTACTTAACTATAGTCACTATTTATCTCTAACCTAAGCACTAAGCTATATCCTATACTTTCCCTACACCTGAGTTGAAGTGTGTATAATTCACACTAGGCATTATCTTCACAGAATTGACACAGTACAGATTTCACATGGCACAATAAAACGCAGTAAAACCGCACAACACTATTCTTATAATTTGACAGTCCGCACCCTTACAAGGTGCTTCAACAAAGTATTAGTTTAAGGGTGTGCATATTTATGCAACCACTTTATTTTTCAATCAAAAACAAGTTCAGTTTGTTACTCTGAAAATATTCTTCTTGGCGTTANGATCCGATATTTTTCGATATCGAGCAGTATCGCTCAACACTAGGAGGAATCCTTGAGACCGATGTATGCAGCAGAAACTAAAGAAGTAGAGTACCAGGATATCCACATGGGATCACAGGAGCGGGTAGTAAACCAGGAAGCCACCAGGACCATGAGCAGGACACAGTCAAAATACTCTATCTAGCTCAGACTAAAGGCTGGGGTGGAGTTATAAAGCAGCAAGACACCGGGCACATGAAACAAAAACACCATCTTGAAAGAGGGCATAAATGCCCAAAAGATAGTCAAAAAATATTCAGAGGCCTGACATTACCCCCTCCTTAGAAGCGGCCTCAGTATGATCCTGGACCTGGTTTCTCAAGGAATCTCTGATGAAATCGAGAAATTTTCTGTCAGACATTGAGGTTTTTCACTGGTTCCCATGAGTCTTCTTCAGGAGGATACCCCTGCTATCTGATCAGATATTGGAGCCGATTCCTGCGATTCCTAGAATCAATAATTTCTTCCACCACAAATTGTTCTTGTCCATCAATCACCACAGACTGCAGAGGTGGCACAACATGTCCATGGAAGGTGTTAGGAGATACAGACTTTAGTAAAGCCTGGGTCTCACATAGCGATACACCAGCGATCCTGACAACGATCAGGATCACTGGTGTATCGCTACATGATCGCTGCTGAGCTGCCAAACAGGCAGCTCAGGCAGCGATCAGCACAGCGACATTGCGGGTAAACATCGCCTAGTTACCCGCAGTGTACCTTGGATACCAGCGCCCTGATGCAGGGAGCTGGTAACCAAGGTACACAGTGGGTTTCCAGGCACAGCCCCGCGCCTGGAAACCCGCTGTGTACCTTGGTTACCAGCAGATCGCTGGTCTCCCGCCTGTCACACGCAGCGATGCGTGCCTGCCAGCAGGAGACCAGCGATAAAAAAAATGTCCAGGACATTCAGCGACGATCAGCGATACCCAGCAGGGGCGCTGATCGTCGCTGAATGTCACACACAGCCATATCACTGGGGACAACGCTGCTGCGCCACAAAACTAGTGACTCAGCAGCGATCTCGCTAGCAAGATCGCTGTGTGAGATGGGGGCTTAAGAAAACATGGAAAACTCAGTGTACCTTCATAGTCCTAGGCAGCTTCAGACGGCAGGCCACACAGCTAACAATACCTCTGATCTTGAATGGGCCAATTAATTTCTGTCCAAGGTTCTGTGAAGGAACATTCAACTTCAGATTTTAAAATGGATAACCACACGAAATCTCCTACCCTGAACATGGGTGCCAGTTTACAAAATCTATCAGCCGATCTTTTGTGTTCTTGAGCTGTTGTCAGAGATTCCTTCAGAACCTCCAGATTTTGCCTCATCACAGTCAGCCTTTCCTCTACAGCTGGAACCGGAGCATTGATCGGAGACCTAGGTACAAAACTCGGATTGTAACCCAGATTGGCAAAGAAAGGTGTGAACTTATTGGAGGCACTCTGAGAATTGTTATTTAAAAATTTGTCTAAAGGAAGTAACTCTAACCAATTATACTGAAGATGGCTGAACTAGCATTGTAGATATTGTTTGAAGATCTGGTTGGTACGCTTGGTCTGACCATTCATCTGGGGATGAAAAGTGGAAGAAAGACAAACATTAATATTGAGTGCAGAGCCAAATCCCTTCCAGAATCTTGAGGTGAACTGTACTCCACGGTCAGAGATTATCTCATCCAGAACCCCATGCAGCCGAAAACCATTCTATATAACTAATTTCACTGTATCCTTAGCTGAGTGGAGGCTGGTGCATGGAACAAAATGAGCTGCCATAGTCAGGCGAGCGATTCACCACTAGGATCGTATTCATGCCCCCGATGTAGGCAAATCCACAATGAAGTCCATCGAGATAGACCCCCATGGGTGGGACGGAACAGGTAATGGTTGAAGAAGACTCATAGGTGACACACAAGGAGTCTTGTAACGGGCACAATCCTCGCAAGAAAGAACAAAGTTCTTAGTATCCCTCAGGTAAGTTGACCACCAGAAAAATCGGCTTAGGAACTCTTTTGTCTTCTGTACCTCCCTGTGACCAGCCAACTTATAGTCATGAACCAACTTGAGGATCTGCAAACAGACGGCTTCAGGGACTTAGATACATCGATCTCTGAACCACATGCTGCCCTTAAGGACAAGATTGATATCAACCGGTGGATTGGCCATATAAAAATCACCATCATAGGCCTCCTTGAACTCCTTCCACAAGTCCTGATCGTGGATGACTCAGATGAAGTTGGCATGCGATAAAAAGGTCTTGGATGGGGCTCCAAGTACAGAATCCGCAGCATGGATTCCGGATAATGCATCAGCCTTCCCATTACGAGAACCGGGATGGTACGAGATAACAAAATTAAATTGATTTAAAAATAAACTCCAACGAGCCTGACGAGGAGAAAAACATCTAGCGGATCTAAGGAACTCTAAATTGTGATGGTCAGTCAGCACTATGATCTGTTGTGCGGCTCCTTGCAGATGATGCCTCCATTCCTTGAAAGCTGCAATGATAGCTAGCAGTTTCTTGTCTCCTACATCGTAGTTTTTCTCTGCTGAGGTAAGTCTGCATGTAAAGAAAGCACAAGGATGTAGCAGAACCTTATCTCCAATTCTTTGAGAGAGAATAGCCCCCAAAGCATTGTCAGAAGCATCCATCTCCACAATGAAAGGATGTGCTGGGTCTGGGTGGATCAACAGCAGTGCTGAGGTGAAACAGGTCTTAAGCAGATCAAAAGCTTCTTCAGCCTGTGATGACCACTTAAAGAGCTTTTCCTTCTTTGTTAAGGAGGTAATGGGATGAAGAATGTCAGAAAAATTTCGAATAAAACGTCTGTAGAAATTTGCAAAACCGATAAGACGGTGGACCTCTTTAATGTTCTTAGGTACTGGCCAGTCGAGGATAGCCTGAATCTTACCAGATTAAATGTTCAGTCCCCGGGGAGAGATGACAGAACCTAAAAACTGTATCTCAGAATGATGGAACTCGCACTTCTCCGGCTTGATATACAGATGGATCTCTTTCAGACATTTCAAAACAGATTTGACATGTTCTTCATGTTTCTGTAGAGAGTCAGAAAAAATTAGGATATCGTCCCAATAGATCACCACAAACTGATCCAATAAATCTCTGAAGATGTCATTAGCAAGATGATGAAACGTCGCGAGGGCATTACAGAGTCCGAAGGACATCACTAGATATTCAGCGTTCCCATACCAGCATCTGAATGCTGTCTTCCATTCATGCCTGGGATAAATATGCACCAAATTATAAGCCCCACGAAGATCCAGTTTAGAGAAGACCTTAGAAAGGAGGACTCTTTCCAATAATTAAGGAATCAAAGGCAAAGGATAACAATTCCGTATGGTTACCTTATTGAGTTCTCGATAGTCAACACAGGGTCTCAGGGTCTCATCCTTCTTCTTTACAAAAAATAAAGGTAGCCCTGCTGGTGAGGAAGAAGGACGTATGAAGCCTTTGGCCAGATTTTCATCAATATTCTCCTTTAAAGCTTGAAGCTCAGGCGCTGCCAAAGGGTATACATTATCTAAAGGATTAGCTGCCCCAGGAAGTAGCTCAATGGGACAGTCATAATGTCTATGTGGAGGAAGCTGATCTGCTCTCTTCTTGTCTGAGATGTCTGAGAATTCCTTATACACTGAAGGTAAAGTAAATACCTGTGTAAATACTTGTACAGGAGGTTCCGTAGCCGTGGACTCATGGACAGCTTCAGTTATCGCTGAGTTGCTCCTAGTTAGGAAGATAATCTCCTTGGTCTCCCAGTTGATAGTCTTGTTCTGAGAATGCAACCAAGGGATGCCTAGAATCACAGCGAAATGAGGAGAAGAAATGAACAAGAAAGAGAGTTGCTCCTGATGATTAGGCTCCAACACAATCTTAAGGGGTGCAGTCTGCTGATCCACAGGGCCGGAGATTAAAGGTGACCCATCCACTGTTTCCATGGTAATCAAAAAGGCTCTTTGCTGAAACTCAATACCATGTTCCTTGGCAAATGCGATATCCATAAAATTTCCCCCTGTGCCAGAGTCAATCATGGCTGCACTGGAAATCCACTGTACTGAACTCAGGATCTTAATAGGGAGAGAACAGTGAGAGTTATTTTCCTTCAGCCCCCTGGGAGTTGAAGTCATAGAGAGTGAATGGAATACAGCGTTTAAAGGCAGGCAGCATTCAGAGATGTCAGATTAATCATCACAGTTGTCAAACTCCCCTACTGCCGCTAGCACCTTCTTAGGCTGCATGGAACACTTGGGACAATTGATTAAAAAGTAGTCAGACTGGCCACACTAGAAATATAGACTTTCCCGAATGCGAAGCTCCCGGCACTCATTACTCTCATGTCTCTGCACGGAATCAATTTGCATGGGCACTTCCTCTACCTCCCGAGATGTTTTACTTGCAGGCTCTTTGAGAGGAAGGGAAAAGTTAGTCATACGGTTAAAGGCAGCCATTTTCTCCTGCATACATTCAGTAAGGCGAATGTCTATGCTGTATAAACGTTTCTAGCTGTTGTGGTGACTCAGAGCGGGCTAATTCATCGTGTACAATACTAGACAGACCTCTCTTAAAGATAGGCAATTGTGTATAACTGTCCCAATTAGTATCTACCGCTAATCTCCTAAATTCAGTGGTATACTCAATAACAGAACGTTTACCTTGGCGTAAAGATAATAAAGCAGATTCAGCGGTTGCGAGGCGATTAGTGTCATAAAACATTAATGCCATAGTGGCCAATAAATCATCCAAATTATTTTACCATGGGTCACGAGACTCGATCATAGGATTCGCCCAGGCGAGCGCTCGTGAGATGTCACAATCCATTTTGGGATCTGTGGCAGATCTGGCTTCTCACATTAAAACTTTTTTATTTCAGGCCATCGGTGGCTAATGTTAGTTTTTCCTCGCTGGCCTGCTGGTGTATTGCATTGCTGCAGGGTCAACTGATGTGAATGGTGACCACTCCCACCATACTTAAAAGGTCAACTGATGCATCAGCTAACTGTTGGTTATACAGGTCCTTGTGGAGACCAACCGGGCTGGAGTCAGGATCTTTCTGGTGCTGCAGCTGAATACTGTGATCTGGTTCCTTACTCTGCTGTGCAGTGCACTGCAGCAGAGAAAAATAAGTGTTGTATTTCTGTTCCCGATTCCCTGTGGTGTCTGTCTTTCCTTTCCTTGGTGTTTATTAGTGCAGTGGTGGGACTAGTGGAACTCACTTGCCAGCTCCCTAGTTAGGGATTAGAGCAGGGCAAGTGAGGGTTTTAGATATCCTACTAAATGATGGGCTGAAAGAACCCATATAGGGACAATAAGGAGATCATGGCACATCCTTAGGTGACAATGGCTATAACCTGATGGCAGATCTGAAGCTTGGTAAACATGTACACATACCATGCCTGGCAAACGTGCTCAACTTAGTGGTTCAGGTGTTTCTCCAAACCTACCAGATCTGCCTCAGCTACTTGTAAAGGTACACCGCTTGTGTGCCCAATTTTACAAGTCAGCTAGAGCTGCTGCTGCCCTGGCAGTGCTGCAGCAGTGTTTGCAACTTCCAGATCATTAACCGGTGTGCGATGTCATCACGTATTGGAACTTCACTTTACATATGTTAACAAGGTTTTGTGAGCAGCAGAGTGCAGTAGTTCAATACCGCACATAAGAATTGATGAGTGGGCAAGCATGTCTGACATCTGTGTGGACTCGACCAAGATTGTGAGCAGTGATGATGCCATGTACGCCATATACAGCATCATCATCCCGCTTCTCTGTCTACTGAAACACCTGCTGCTCACAACTGAAGAGGAGGCTCTTGCAGGTGGAGCAAGTTGAGATGGAGCAAGAAACTTTACTGGATGGTTCTCCACAGCACTGCCTCATCTCATCTTCTCAACCAGGATTGGGTGAAAATGAGGAGGAAGAGGAACAGCAGCTGGTTGCTTGCACTACGGATGGTAGTACCCACACCACCTTCATCACGTCTGTTTAATGTGGATAGCCTGAAGACAAGGAGGACAACATGGACAGCAGTCCTCTTGGTGGGGACAGCGAAAATTTAGCTGTTGGCAATATGGCACACATTGCTGAGTTTAAATTCCACTGCTTTTCCCGTGACCCTCGCGTTGTATGAATTTTGGCCAACACTATTTACTTGTGAGTCACCCATCTAGACACACGCTACAACGAGAATTTTACATCTCTCCTTCCCGTGGTGGTGGAGAAGTGTAATAAATAGGCCCTAGCTGAAAAATTATTTTAAAAAGTCCCATCTGACAATGCTGGCAGCAGATGTCACAGTTCCTTGGTCAATCAAGGAGTGGATACAAGGGAAACACACCAGATGCAGCAGAGGTAGGGCAACACTCTCAAATGTCTGGGACAGTTTTCTAAGACACTCCCAGGCCCTGATATGTGGGTACTCTGACAAGGAAGGAAAAGTTTTGGAAAATGCTACAGGAGTACCTTGCCGACCGTACCAGTGTCCTACTTGATTTCTCTGTGCCTTACAGGTATTGGGTATCCAAAATAGACACATAGCATGAGCTGTCTCTCTATGCCTTGAATGTTCTGACCTGCACTGCTGTTAGCATTTTTTTATAGCAGGTTTTCAGTGCTGCTGGGAGTATGATAACCCATAGACTAATCTGCCTGTCAGCTGAAAATGCTGACAGGTTGACTTACCGCAATGAACAAGGGCTGGATTGGGTCAGACTTTTGTACACTACCAGATGAGAGCAGTTGAACATAAACTGAAATTCAGTGACTTTTTGGTTTTGTTTTTTTTTATCTGGTCTATTCCTATGCACCTTTTCCCATCCAAACATGCTTCAGGAATTCATCTTTTTTCTGTCGTCCTCCCCCTCCACCAACATATCAACAGTGTCATCACGCTACCCTCACAATTAACTTTTTAAGGGTATTTAGGATGCAAACATTAACAATTTTTAGAGCTTAACCTTAAGTGTGGGTAAAATCCTGGAGGGTTTTCTAAGGGATACTATATTGGAGTATCTGAAGAAGAATAACCTCATGACTCAATATCAGCATTGGTTTACGAGGGACCGTTCTTGTCAGACTAATCTGATAAGTTTCCATGAAGAGGTAAGTTCCGGATTGGACCAAGGGAACGCAGTGGACGTGATGCATATGGACTTTTCAAAAGCTTTTGATATGGTGACACACAAAAGGTTGCTACATAAGATTAGAACGATGGGGATAGGGGAAAATATGTGTAAGTGGGTTAAGAACTGGCCCAGGGATAGGAAACAAAGGGTGGTTTTTAATGGAGCACACTCAGACTAGGTCACGGTTAGCAGTGGGGTACTACAGGGGTCAGTATTGGGGCCGCTTCTCTTTAACATATTTATTAATGACCCTGTAGAGGGCATACAGAGTAGTATTTCAATATTTGCAGATGACACTAAACTCTGCAGGGTAATCAATACAGAGGAGGACAATTTTATTTTACAGGAGGATTTATGGAAACTAGAAGCTTGGGCTGATAAATGGCAAATGAGCTTTAATGGGGATAAATGTAGGGTCATGCACTTGGGTAGAACAAACAAGATGTATAATTATGTGCTTAATTGTAAAACACTGGGCAAAACTGTCACTGAAAAAGACCTGGGTGTATGGGTGGAAGACAAACTCACATTTAGTGGCCAGTGTCAGGCAGCTGCTGCAAAGGCAAATAAAATAATGGGATGCATTAAAAGAGGCATAGATGCTCATGAGGAGAACATAATTTTACCTCTTTACAAGTCACTAGTGCAACCTCACTTAGAATGCTGTGTACAGTTCTGGTCTCCGGTGTATAAAAAAGACATAGCTGAACTGAAGTGGGTGCAGAGGAGAGCGTCCAAGGTTATTAGAGAACTGTGGAGTCTGCAATACCAAGACAGGTTATTACACCTGGGTTATTTCGTTTGGAGAAACGAAGGCTTAGGGGTGATCTTATTACAATGTATAAATATATGAGGGGACAGTACAAAGACCTTTCTAATGATCATTTTACTCTTAGACCTGTGAAGGGGACATCCTCTACATCTGGAGGAAAGAAGGTTTAGTCATAATCACAGACACAGATTATTTACTGTAAAAGCAGTGAGACTATGGAACTCTGCCGTATAATGGTGTAATGAGTGATTCGATACTAAAATTTAAGAAGGGACTGGATGCCTTTCTTGAAAAGTATAAGATTATAGGTTATATACACTAGTTTCCTAGATGTTGCGTTGATCCAGGGAGATAGTCTGATTGCCGTATGTGGAGTCGGGAAGGAATTTTTTTCCCCAATGTGAAGCTTACTGTTTGCCACATGGGTTTTTTTTGTCTTCCTCTGGATCAACATGTTAGGGAAGGTTAAGGTAGGATATGGGTTGAACTAGATAGACTTAAAGTCTTCCTTCAACCTTAATAACTACAGTTTGTTACTACATTATCATAGAATCATGAAATCATCGAATGTCAGCGTTGGAAGGGACCTCAAGAGTTATTGTGCCTAACCCCCTGCTCAATGTAGGATTCACTAAACCATCTCAGAAAGATGTCTTTCCAGCCTCTGTTTGACTGTCTAGCAGCCACAAATCATGCAGCTGCGACAACACACACTAAATCTCCAAGCACTCCCAAATACTCGTGAAACACCTGAGCATGCTCGGGAAAACCAGAGCAACGAGCATACTCGCTCATCACTAGTTAAAATAGTAGATTTGTATTAAACAAAAAATGTCATAAAATTCATAAGTAGTGATGAACAACTTTGTTCGGAAAATGACCAACAAACAAAAATTCAGCACGAATAAGGGACATTCGGATTGGTGATCGGAAACACAATCAAAATTTTATAAAATCGGAAAAATTTGTAACATTCGGTAACAGTGTGGGAAAATATTTGCATTGCCACAAAAGTATTTTCAGCACTATATCAACAATACTGGAGGTATATCATGAGCGTTTGGCATATATTTATTGAGGTGGAGGGGGTTTGTAGAGCTCAAAGGCACTGTGTTTTTGTAAACAGTATTTTTTTTTTCCTAACTTTATGTGTTCACATTGTGGCTAGCCAATCAGGATGCAGAAAACGCCCACAATGTCCTGACACAACGGCTTGTCTCATTAGCTGCTAAAATCAAATATCTCACTCCATATAAGAGGCTGACATTTTGTTTTAGCGACATTTTGACACTGTAACTTGATACTGTGGAGTGCACCACTACAAATTCATGACATATAATATAAACAACAGGGGTTCACCAAGGATCCGCTAATAAACAGTTGAGAAAAGCAAATAGAAAAAGCAACATATCCAAAAAAATTGGGAACACCACAGCATATGAAAAAAGATTTATAAATTTTTATTATTACTCAAAAAACACAGACAAATAGCAAAAAAGCAATAAAAACAGTATAAAAACACACATTAAGACACAATCATATCATACAAAAGTGATATGAAAAAACTCCCACATCAAGAAACTGACCCACACTGCAACTAACCATACGGTGAGTATAGACCAAAAACACAGTAAACTCCACTAATGATGGAATACAATGGTAAGAATGCACATTTAAATACCGGGAGTCCTATGCAGAAGATAAATGGCAATATTGAACAATGGCACCAAAAGAGAAAGAAAATATGGGTCTTAAGAACTGTATGTAACACACAATAGAGTTTATGATAACCTGTGAAAACACAATAAGGACTATTCACAGCACCATGTAAGGATGTATGCTAATAAGACCCCAATACTCACAAAAAAATCATTAAAGTTGGTGTAAAGAGTATTGCACACACCCTGTCTGGCGAGCCGTGGATGGAAGCCAGACAGGAGAATAATGTAATGATCTGGACCCATAGGTCCATATGATCAAAGAAGGTGCGACATGGATTGAAGGTGTCAATGGTGGCTGTGGGCAGAGAAAAGAGGGGGGAGAGCAAGGTCCCACGTGTATCGCCACCGATAGTGTGGCTTCTTCAGGGAAGAATGAAACGCTAGACTGCTACATGTGTTGAGCATTAGTGTTGAGCGATACTGCTCGGTATCGAAAAATATC
>VIAB01002479.1:24701-37409 GCA_009801035.1 Oophaga pumilio
GATGCGCCTTTTCTGGGTTGGCTGGGGCCAGATGTTTTTAGCCATCGGGGGGCAAGAACAATGGTCCCTTTCTAGGCTCTTGATATCTGCCCTCAGTCACCGGCTTGCCCTCTCTGCCGGAGAAAATTGTGCGGGAGCAAGTTTTTTCCGTGAATTAATCCTTTAATTTAACACCTACAGCTCCGTGCTGTAGTGTGCATGCGTTTTCGCATGCGTTTGTGTTATTTATGCTCACGCATTTGATATTTCCAGGTGCTGTAATGAGTTCCTGGACTTGCGCAGTCAGAAATCCGCATGCGCATCGAACGCATCCATGCGCATGTCCTTGCATACCAATGCATTCCCATAGACAGTTATTTGTTTTTTTTATCGCACTCTTCCGCATGACTGCGCATATTTGACGGATTTTTGATGCTTCAAAAAATGCAACATGTTGCGTTCGCCGGACACCGCGAAATGACGCATACGTATGCAAACGCGTGCGTACACATGCAAACGCATGTCCCTGTATACACCATGTTAAAGATATGTACGCATGATGCATGCAGATCTATGCAGATCAAATGTTGCGCACAGATACGCAAATGTGAAACCAGCCTTACTTAGTGTTTTTAAATTGCTTATAACATTATCACTGTCCTTATCCATTGGAATTAACAATAGTTTGCCTTATTTCATAACTAGTTTATATCGTTATGTCAGGATGTCACAGTTAAATACCTTCACTGCTTCTACTCAAGTTATCTCTTCTGCATATTATTCCTTCTCTTTGTTCTGTGCTATAATTGCTATGACGCTTACTTCAATAGATGACCTTTTTAGATTAGGGTTGAGGTCAGTCCTGTGATTTATAACAAAATAAGGCTGTTTTTTGAAATTTCAGAACATTCTACTTCTTCTCAGTGTATTGCGCATCTTTGAAAGCTTTGAACTGAAGTCTTCAGACTGATGTGCTGAAAGAAAACCGTAAACACTCAATTAAAACAAAGGAAGTGTTTTATTTCCAATGACCTCCTGTATACGCTAGACTTGGATCAAGTACAGTCTTGTGTTTAATTTCGAAATCCTGTTTTTTTTCTAAAAGTACTGAATATAATATTACCACAAATGGAATAATTCATAATGCAAAGAATATTTGTAATATTTTGACCATTATGGCTAATATGGGTTGTCCCATGCGTAACCACCTTCTAAATTCCTATTGTGAAACCTGCAAGGGGGATCTTCTTTCTGTGCTTCCCTTTGCATGAGTGAGATTAGAAAGCCCCAACTAAAAGTTGTACCTCCTCTAATGGAGTCAATAAAACCAGATATGACACAGTTACTGATTTACTAGTGAATAAAATGTAAAACATTTTTTGATATAGTTTAGCCATGTTTCTGTACTATTCATTAATACAATCTCGGTTTTGAGGGACTGGTCAGATCAAGAGACAGAAATACTTTTCTAACTCTCAAATGGTATACGGACCCATAAATTTTCTATTGAGCCTATACACTAGTCTGCTTGTGCTCAAAGATATTCTAAGTTCTTCTACCCCTTGGTTGGAGCTATAGATCTTTAGGTATAATAGGGGTGATTAATCAAAGCTTTTTTTGCCAATTTTCTAGCTTTGAAAAGTCACAAGTTGTTTCTGCAACACAAGGTTGCACAAAAGAAATGTGACTTCATGCTATTCTTATCCCAGCTCTGTGTCGGCAGAAAGGGGGGCGGGACAGGGGCATGGCGACCGATGCTCATCAAATTGATGACGAGCAGGGGTGTTCGCTAAGCCATAAATTTTTCTCCAGCAAAGGCTGGATGAATCTTTGTGGTGAGGTACACATAGCATCACACATCACTATGCGCCTCTTGATGATTCAGGAGTGTTCGCTCCAAACCGCCTCCTCATCAAGACCAATGAGAGAATCGCCAGCCTTGATGATCGCACCCAGAGAGTATAGGGATAGACTGTATGGACTTCCATCCATCAGATTCTAACAGTAACGACCCATTGTTCATGAAAATTGTATAATGTGAATGGGTAGAGTTGCTGAACAATGTGTCGAAAAACATTCATTCGTCGTGCATGAAATCATTTAGGCAAGCAAAATTTTTGTCCAAAATTATGTAATGTAAATGGAGATTGTATGCTCATTCTAAGATTTGACTGACAAAAAGGAAAGCATCATTTATGGGATCTGAACGTTGAACTCTCCTGCATTGCAGATTATCTATCTGTGTGAACATGGCACAATGCTCAATGTTACGATGTTGGAATCACTATTCAACCATTTCATTCATGATTCTCATTGTGTATAGATAATCATCTGACATTGTGTCCAACTGAGCATTGTTCAATTTTTCTATCCCACACAACATTTCTCAAGCAATTTCATAGGAAACTAGTCTACCCTGTTTTCAGAGAGCAGGGAAATTAGGATTAAAATTTGTTTATGTCAGAAAGTGTTACTGTGAAAGTATTGAAGAATGCGCCTTTGGCAAGTATTACATATCTTTTTAGATAATAATCAATTTAGAAAATTGTTAGTTATTGCTACCATTAGGCTGTATTCACTTGCAGAAGTCATACTGTGGCTTTAACCACAAAAGTTGTGTGCCGCTGCGGTCTTTGCATGGATTCACTGCACAATCACTGCAACCTTGCAGCGCTGGGGTCCTGAGTTCAAATCCCACCAAAGACAAGACAACATCTGCAAAGAATTTGTATGTTCTTCCCGTGCTTGCTTGAGGTTTCCTCCCTCACTCCAAATACATACTGATAGGGAATTTAGATTGTGAGCCCCATTGTGGACAGCGATGATAATGTCTGTAAAGTGCAGCGGCATAAGATAGCACTATATAAGCAAAGCATACTAAATAAATACATCTTGCAGCTGTTTCTTCAGTAAACCTGTACAGCCAATCATGATTATTTTGCAGGTGAAATATCTCTTTCCCTGCAAGATTAAGTGATTGTGAAGGGAAACATTGGAAACACCACATCAGCACGAGTCCTGTGGTTTAAAACCGTTTGTGTGAATGCAGCCTTATTTTTGGTTGAATCCATCAGTTGTTTTTTACCCTAATTCTTAACTTTTCTGACTTTCACAAATTAGAAGAGACACTCTACCCTTTTATTGTGCTTGTTCAGGTTTTCACAAATACCTTCTAATTAACACAAATGTTTTTAGCCCTGAGCTGATTATTGATTTCACAGATAATTGATAATACTGAAAGTTATTATAACATTCCTTTAAACCAGTGGAGTGCTGCTAATATATCCCAGGACATATGCACTTCTGTAAAGTTCACCGGATAAGATTATACTTGTGCTTTCTTTCTATGATATGTGTGATATCTACAGTATCTATCTAGATAGATAGATTTTTTTATGCGTTTTGCATAACACAGTAAATGAATGGATTGGCTGACCAGTGCTCGTTTTGGTACTAGACTAGTTTTCGTACAGCTGAATTCTAAATGGCTAGGGTAAATGAATGGATACAGGCATGTTACATGGGACATCTGATACTAGGGAGAGCTATTGTGCTGTGATCTAAGAATGTTTATAGATTTCATGCATGAAGTTGAATGCAAACATTATAAAAGAAGTTAACTACTTGACATAACTTTCTAAGTCAAATTAAAACGTCTTACAGGAAGACATAAATATAGAGACAAGAAAAGTAAACATCCTTTGCCATTTTTCTTGGCAACCGAGCCATGGATGCCTCAAGGAGATTCTCTTCTCCCAGCTGTCTGCTGTGTGCCGTATAATAGCATCTCTGAATCCCACTCATTTCCTGTTCGGTAGGAGCCTCTTTTTCTTGGCCAGGTGTTTGCAGACTTTGAGGCCACTATTTTGACACGCTTTAAACAAAAGAGGAGTCACCATTCTGAGCTTGTTGTTACAGTTGTTTTCTAATTGCTAATCTCTTACAAACACACAAGACGGATAATGACTGTTGGTTTTACTAGTTGGATCCCATATTGTGGGAAAATGCAGAAAGTCTAAATACCAAAGAATCAAGCAGATGTAAATATATTTGCATTGGAAGGCAAGTTGTGATGTGTGCTATGAGGAAAACATTCTACAATTGCGTTAACTGCCTTATATTTCACATTAGTACTTGCAAGAGCTAAGGCACATGCCTATATTACAAGTCTATGGAGCCCATGATGTAACTCATTATATAAGCTTCATTTTTCATACAAAGGCATCCTGATTTTTTTTTTACTTCTCTTTTTTTATCAGAAGTTAATGGAGACAACAAATTGTCTTGTCCTTTCAAATTCCATGTTATAGAAATAATCTCCAATAACATCATTGATTGTAGGTGAGAACATCTTGGTGCTGAGCTCTGGGCACGTGGATCTATTTTTTGGTCCAAGCCTTAGGCCACATTCATATGTTGAGCATTTGGTGAGTCTTTTAGCTCAGTATTTGTAGGCCAAAACCAGGAGTGTAACAGTCAGAGGAAAAGTACGGTATAATAGAAACACATGCAACATTTCTTATCACCCACTCTTCGTTTTGGCTTACAAATACTGAGGTAATAAACTCACCAAATATTCAACGTGTGCTTGTGGCCTTACTCTTCTACAGTTACTGTTTTTATGGAAACAGTTTAATGGCATTGGTTAATTTTAAATATAAGAAGTTATGTAAGGAGGGAATTTGGCCAACTGTTTCCACGTTCCTAAACACCTTACATAGAGGTCCTTGAGTGTGTGCATGCGGTTGCGATACTGTTACTGACACCGTGAGAACACGTTCTGGCACAAATTGTGTGACTCAGGGACCCTTTAGCTCCACAATGAAAAAGACACACAGGTTTATGAAAATAAAGTTGTGTTTACTAGGTATAGAACATATGTACAAGGGGTAGCAGGAACAATGCTTAACTCTCTTCTGCACAGTTTGAAAGAGGTTCACAATTGATGTTTGCGGACCACGGCACATTACTTGTGAAGAATGTTGCACAAGAATAACAGGCTATGCTGAAGGCCTCCATCTTCCCAGTACAGGGCCACATGAGTCAATGTGTTATGTTGTGACCCTGTACTCAAACTGCAACTCTTTGAAGCATGTAAGGGAACTCTCACCAGCTTCCACCTTACTGACGTGCTCCAGCCTGGCCGATCCCTTATTTATTCACAAAGACCTCCAGGTCTTGCCAACACTGAGACTTGCTTAATTACCCAATTCCAGTAAGTGCCCCAACTTGCCTGCTATGAGAAAAACTGCTGCCACTGTTGCTTGCTTGTGTAACATGCTACCTTGCAGATCTGCTTCTTCACACACACCTGATGATGAACAGAATTCACTGAGGGTGTCCTTTCTTCTCTCTAGCCCTCTCCAGGCTAACTATAAAAACAGGAACTTGTCACTATTGCCCATCTACTCGTCCACAACTATGGGCTGGCCCTACAGTTAACCCTGTCACCCACAACTAACAGGAAACTGCATCCTACATGAGGATAAAACACAATAAAATACAGTTCACAAAAGATACAGTATACTGACATGAGTCTTCAGAGAGGGTGTTATGTCATCTTCACCTTTACAGTTATAGACTTCTGTAGCCTCAGTGGCCATGTGCTTTTCTTCTGTCATCATGGCTCTTATCAATGTAAATGACCCCTGAGACCATTGACTGGCTGCAGCAATCACATGACGATGTCTTGTAAACAAAGACCTGGAATGCTGCTGGTGCATAAGTTATTAATCACTGATATAAAGAAGAGGTGAGTTGGATTTACTATGAAGGAGAAAAAGGGAATCAATGTTTTGAACTTTTGACTTCCAGGCTTCATATCTCACCATCCACTACTGCTTCTAATGTGAGACTACCATCATTTTATAGACATTCATCTTGACTATCTCATACATAAATGTAATTTGCACCTATTTAGCATAAGGTTAGGTATGCAGATTCTTGTCTACCTCTCTTCCATTCATTGAAGTGCTGATGGGAGCTCTTACTGCCACCACTTACTACACAGTGAGTGTGCTGCAATCACTCCCCAGAACTTTGATTGAAAGCTTGCTCTCCATACAAAGGCTGCTGTGCGGTCTGTCAATTTATGTGTTGGGGAGTGATAATAGCAAGCTCACTATATAGTGAGCAGTGATTGTAATCGCTCCCTGATATACAGCAATGACTGAAAGTCAGCAGCTGCAGGGAGAATAATTCTTAATTTTCTCCCTGTAGCTGCTGCTCTACGTCTGCTAAATCGGATTTAAATGATATCTTTCAGTAGGCTTAACAATCCTTGTCAATATTGGCTGTCAGGTCATAGAAAGTTGAATAAAATGATACATAGATATTTGCAGTCTATGCAGATAGTTGCAGTCCATGGAAATCCACATTTTCCTTAAACGGTAACTGAGGTGTTAAAATCTATTGTCGGGGCATTGATCTCCCTGAGAATTTGCCTCCAGAACCTATTTTAAATGAAAGGGGAAATCATCATTGTGAGACATGTAGATCAAGAGAGCAGACTATCAGTCATTACATGTCTCACACTGGTTATGGCCCCTTTTAGTTAAAATAAGCCGTGGGGGCAGATTCTCAGGAAGATCTGTGTCTCGCCCATAGATCTTGAAGATAAAATAGGAGCGCTTCATGGTGAAGTCCTGGTGAAAAGAACCAGGGAAGAGCAGATGGAATCTGCTCACCTGGTGTAGTTGTGCAGGCTAGGCACAACTCTGATGAGAGTAGTATTATAGTGATATTCCTTGTATAGACTGCTGCTCCATCCATTAAAACAACTGCAAGCCAAGAAATAAGAAAAAAATTCTTGTGGTGGGTGCTGTCACGATAAAGACAAGGGTGAGAAGGTGTAGAGAAACTATGAACATTTATTAAAAGACCCTATAAATAAATAAAATATTTTTTATAAATGTTTGTTGTTTTTCTACATCATCTCATCCTTGTCTTCATCATGACGGCTCCCACCACAGTGTTTTTCTTCCTAATTTTTTGCCTCAAAATTGGTCCATAGACCGGACAACCCTTTTAAGGTCTATCATAACCAGTGCAGATGATAGCAGTAGTGATGACTAATCACTAATTTGCAATACATATCTACTACAGCCACAGTACAGTACAGTATATCTGCCTATATGTATATCTCTTATCTCCTGCTTTCCATGCATATTTCTACTGATACCAGTGTACGCCATTGTTTATTTTGCTCACAATGTCTGACCCCTGTCTGTCTGGTCTGTACTTTAGGTACAGAGTCAATCATGCAGTTCATTTGCCAAAAAAGCTTTTGAATTCTTCTATCTGTGTTCATGTTTCAAGAGGCCAGAAATTGCTAATCTTGCAAATTCCTTGTATTATTTTAGCTGGTGTGTCTGCTGGGCAATGTCTGTTCTGTCCTGATAACTTATCTCTATGGTTTGTATTCATACTAAACAAATCCATTGTTGAGTTTATGCAGTGACCTTACATATCATTCGTGAGGACCAATTTATTTTGGATTAATTTATCTATTTTGACTACTATGCGCATTTTGATTCTTAATGGATATAGAATATACTGTATTTCTAGCAAAATATTTTGTTTCACAATACTGTTTTCTTCTTCTTTATTTTAGGTTTATTCCCTGCTATCTTAAACCTTGCCAGTAATGCAGACATCAACACCAATGCTACCTGCGGTGAAAACGGACCTGAGATGTTTTGCAAATTGGTGGAGCACGTGCCGGGAAGGATAGTGCGGAATCCACAATGTCGTATATGCGACCAGAACAGCGTTCATGCCAAAGGTGCTTTTTCCTATTTTATTGCATATACAGTAATTTTTGGTATCACTTTTGATGCACTTTATATTTAAATGGGGTACTATTTTTTTTTTACCAATTTGCTTACAATTATACCACTATCTGTTCTTTCAACATTTAGAATTATTGGCTTGGCTAGATTTGGATTTTATAAAGTATTCTGAACATTTTGGATTAGAATAGGAATGAAAATTAAGCCTGGCTTAACTTTTCAGGGAAATCTCAGACTCGTAACTAGAGATAAGTAGATCAAGTCATGGGACTCCAATCCAGCATCCAGGTCAGTGGTACTTGGCAGTAGATTGGAGGCCCTCAAATCTCTTACCTTGGAGCATCCCCAGCTCAACTTTTGACTAGCCAGGGCCGGTGATGCAGCAATTCATACCGATGACATGGTGCCAGCCCTGAGAAATCATATTCTGTGCCAGAGAAGCCACCACTGACCTGGACGCAGGACAGGAGTCCCACAGATCGAGCCGCCATTCTCTACTCATGTGTTTTATTCAGCTTGTCTGATCATGAGAGTCTGTAAAGACATAAAAATGATTTAAGTCGGTTGTCTACGTCAGTGTTCCCCAACTCCAGTCCTCAAGGCCCACCAAGAGGTCATGTTTTCAGGATTTCCTTTGTATTGCCCGGGTCATACAGTTACCACCTGGGCAATACTAAGGAAATCCTGAGAACATGATCTGTTGGTGGGCCTTGAGGACTGGAGTTGGGGAACCCTGGTCTACGTCATTAACTCATTATATCCTATCATGCTCTCATAGTTTCTTAATGGGCACGGTAAGTCACGTCAGACACCTACAGCATCTTCTAATCTAGAACAACTGGATTCACACTTCCATATTCACTGCTTCCCAATGTTACCTGTTATCGGGATGCACCCATACACATTTATTTGATGCTTAGCTGAGCCCTCTGAAATTGGTGGGTTTGGTCAACTGTAATGTGCATGTAGACATTTATATTTATTTTTTTCTCACATCGAATTTATTGGTCACTGAAAAATATTTTGTGCATCCATTAGGGCTTTGTAATCTTCGCCAAGAATTCTGTAATGCAATACTAACAAGCAATGCACTAAACAAATCTTATCACACAGTAGTATACCAATTATTTTACCCACTCATGCTCTTCATTAAGACAATAAACTACAGCTCATCTTTCCTCATTCCACATACTCTGGAATGCAGTGCCTATGCCATCGTGCACAAGAAAAATAAATCCAATACCAAAACAATAAACAGCAATCAAAATGATAGCAACAAAAACTACAACACATTCCACAAAAAATGTACCGTAAACTATACCACACAAAGAATGACAGAATCAAATCTACAATATAATGAAAAAATTGCTGTTTTTTTTTTCTTATTTCCGCTCCAAAAAGTAGAATAAAAAGATTTAATGGTCAAATGTTTCTTATAATGGTGCCAATAAAAATATAGGCAAGCCAGCAAAAATGAACGTCTAATACAGCTGTGTCGGCAGAATAATAAAATAGTTATGGATCTCTGAAAGGTAATGGCTAAACCAGCCCCCCTCTCTGTCTGTACATTGTGTACATTGGACGAGACTAACAGAGGAGGCTATTTTAGCTCTTTAAATGAGCCATTCTGCAAGTCCCTTCACACACTACACATTTTAAATATAGTAAGCTCTCTTCTGTGCTTAATACAAGCCAAAAGTAGAGCAGTCGGGACCCAGGACCGGCACTGATATTTTGAGAACAGGTCACCTTTTTCATATAAGCTAAAGCCAAAACATGTACAGTACAGACCAAAAGTTTGGACACACCTTCTCATTTCCGGTGACTACCTCTTGAAGCTCATCAAGAGAATGCCAAGAGTGTGCAAAGCAGTCATCAAAGCAAAAGGTGGCTACTTTGAAGAACCTAGAATATAAGACATATTTTCAGTTGTTTCACACTTTTTTGTAAAGTGTAATGTATAATTCCACATGTGTTAATTCATAGTTTTGATGCCTTCAGTGTGATTCTACAATTTTCATAGTCATGAAAATACAGAAAATTTTTTAAATGAGGTCTGTCCAAACTTTTGGTCTGTACTGTACGTAAGTAGTTAAAGGGGTATTCCCATCTCTATTATCCTTTCCCAATATGTAGTAGGTGTAATAATTATAATAATAGCAAATTTCTCCAATTAAAAATATAGTATAGTTCTCCTGATAACCTATGTCGCTTAGACCATGTGCAGGGCATTGCAGTAGCTTAGGTATCCATGGTTACGACCACTAGCAGCTAACTGTCACTCACTATATGAGTGGTCATAACTATGGATACCTAAGCTACTGCAATGCCCTGCACATGGGTAAGCGACATAGGTTATCAGGAGAACAATACTACATTTCTAATTGGAAGTATTTGCTAATATTAATATTATTCCACATACTACATATTGGGACAGGATCTGGAGAGAGGAATACTCCTTTAAGTATGCTGATGATCAGTATATTACCATTTTGTTAATTTTTGTATCTATTGTTTATTACATTTTTGTCTTTGACTATTTTTTCTCTACAGAACGACATCCAATTACCAATGCGATTGATGGCACAAATGACTGGTGGCAGAGTCCTAGTATTCAGAATGGGAGAGAATATCATTGGGTCACCATAACACTGGATTTAAAACAAGTACCGTAATAATATCAAATATTTGTGGCTTCTGTTACTTTCCTTTGCATCAAGCACATTTACAAGCTATATGAAAAACTATGACATATGTAGAGTAGCACAAGACAATGATATGTCAATCTGCTCTAAGTCAGGCTAGTTTATAATATTTTTGAAACAAGGCCAAGATCATGGCTTTACCTGCAATGTAATGTTAACAAGTGCCTTTAGTAGCATGGATGTAACATAGACATCCTTGGCTACTGAAATGCTTTCTTGCCAGGATGGGTGACTTTCTGTAAGGTTCTCACGTAGACAACCCCATTTCATATGCCAGCGAGAATATCTGCTCTAACGAAGTAGAAATTATATGTAGCTAGCTATTTTTTTCAATGGACCATTTCAAAAGGTCATTTTCAGTGCACCCTCCTTCGGAGATAATCAGGGGTGGGATTCAAATTTTTAACAACAGGTTCTGTGTTTGTGCGTCGGTAAACCACACCCATTGTAAGCCACACCCTTTTAAGACACACCCATTTTTGAAGCCACACCCCCGAAGCCTGCGGAATGGGATTCCCTCAAGAGGTTCTGCAGCAGCTGGGTTGTGATTCATACATATATGTTCCCTCCGCAGCTGCAGAACCTCTTTTTAAAGAAGGGGGGAGGTATAGCTATTCAGAGGCTGAAGGATTACATCACTGCTCCCCACATTCTGCTGGGACTTGTAGTCCTGGAGGAACTGCAGGATCCAGGTGTGATTAATTTTTTCCACATAAAAGGTTTTAGGCAAAAACAGGTTCTGCAGCAGCAAGGCAGCCCCTCATAGCTTCACAAAAACCACTCCACTCTCCTTCCCTTCCCTCTTTAAAATGAGGTTCTGCAGCAGCTAAGGAGCCACAGGCAAGAAGGAAGGGCTCCTGGCACTGAATGTGCCTAAATAATACAGTGCCCAAATAATACAGTCACAGAGTGCCCAAATAATACCGTCACATAATGCTCAAACAATACAGTGCCCAAATAATATCATCACATAGTGCTCATATAATACCTCATACAGTGCCCAAATAATACAGTGACATACTGCCCAAATAGCACATACTGCCCAAATAGTCTCCAGGCCAGGCCAGCCCCAGGTAGCGCCGCAGCTCAGGCAGCTGCTCACACACACAGTACCTCAGAGACTCTGCAGCTCTGCCTCGCAGCCTCTGCTCTCTGCTCTCTCTTCATCTCCTCCTCGTGACTGAAGATGGCCGCGGCGCGCCGCTACCCAATCGCCGCACTGCAGAGATCAGTCCGCGGGGGCTCGGGCTGGCGGTGTGTTGCGGCGGCGCGCGGCTGCAAGCTGGTGCAAAATATTTCCGGATCACCGTTCTCATTCTCCCCGGTTCAGGGAACCGGCTGCTTTTTGAACAACCGGTTCCATCGAACCGGGGAGAACCGGCTGAATCCCACCCCTGGTGATAATAGATATTTTCTGAGTGTTTCTAACATCCAAATTTGAGATAATCATTACATCCCCAGGCTTCATTCATTATAAATATGTGTTACCATGAGGAGAAAGTCCCAATGGTGGTTACTTGAAGGGGGTATTAAAGAAGCACTCCCATCAAAATATGTATCCTATAATATATTGCAATCATCATATTGTCTAGCACTGTGTACTTAAAATTGCTCCTTTTGCCTTTCTACCTGGCTAATTCTTCTCTTTTTCATTAGGTCTAGGATATCACATGATTAAAAGCTGACTAGGTGAATCCTTCTAAACTCTATGTAGAAACAGGAAGTCAATTTTCTCTGAACGAGTCACGAGGCACTGAAAAAGTCCCAGGTAGAGATGAGAAAGGAGATGCTGGGTCAGAATTTTAAGAGGAGAATGATAAAAGCATGGACAAGAGACTTCCTGCTTCTGCATAAAGCAGAGAAAAGAGAATAAATTAAAGGGTTGTCCAGTCCTTATAAATCCCCCCAGCACGTACATTGTGTGCTGTGGGGATTCGCTGGTTTCTGACCCGGGACCGGTAGCTATGTATGCATTATACATACTCCCGACCAAGGCCCATCTACTGAGCGTTGGCTCGCTCCGTACATTTGTATGGAGTGAGACTGTTCAGTGGGCGTGGTCGACTAGAGGGCGTGGCTGTAGCGGTGACTGAACGACACCGCCAGGCTGGATTCAAATGTGATACAATAGACGAAGCAGAAACAAAACACTGGATTTATTGAAAGACAGAGGATTTTATGCTGTAAAATGAGACTAAGGGCCCCGTCACACATAGCGACTCACCAGCGATCCC
>VIAB01002479.1:44821-57606 GCA_009801035.1 Oophaga pumilio
GATGGTACTGAAAGCCAAATCTGTTGATGGTCTGTCCGATTGGGACTACTAAATGTTAGTAGAGCAACAAATCAGGCAGAGAAGGTATCAGAAGGCACTTAGGGTTAGTAGATGATATGTTTTTATGGCGTCCCCACCGGCCCAACGCACGTTTCGCTCCTTTGTCAGGAGGCATAATTTGCTGTGCTACTGGGAACACTTTATCTCCTGTACTTGTACTTGCACTATTGGCCCTGCTCTAATCAGGTTTTATATGTACTCTATCACAGTGGCCACATTTGGTATGCTGTCCCTGCTTGGTTAGAAGCAACTTTGTTTAACATTTATTCCTTTTTACTTTTATAATGATTAAATAATAAACTTAAGTGTTTTCACTGGCAATTTATACTGTTGGTTTCCTCTGGTGTTTAGGTCATAAAAAATGTAATAAAACAATACCTTGGTATTTACGATCCAATATCTTATGCTCGAGAAATACACGTTTTTCTTAATGTGGGCTGGACACTGATCTCTATGTCTGTTCCATAGATCTTAACAGCTTATTTGCATATAACAAAAATGTGATTTTCTCTGGAGTAAGACTATCAGATTGCAGATATAAAGGTATAACTTTATTCAGCTTTCTATGACCTACATGCCGATATAGATAGCTTAGGGGGGTTGATCCTACTGGCAGATTCCCTTTAATACATATTCTTATGTCTATCTTCTAACATTTTACAAAAATAAATGTATAGAATACTACTTTATGAAAAATTGAGTAGTTTCATAAATACATGTTGATTTGTAGAAGGTTATAACCTGGATATAAATTCAACATTCTGCAAAGCTGAATTATCCCAGTGTTCGTTTCTGGCGAAATATCACAGCACATGTTGTTCAGCAATCTGATCTAAAATGACAGCCAAACTTCCAGGCATGTGTCGATTGACAAGCTTGTCGCTAGTTTCTACTTAAAACTAACACAAATATAATGCAGTGCACTTACAAAGTTACACAACTTAAGAACGTAAATTTAAATAAATTTTTAAAAGGACTGATATGCAAAAATAAAACACATAATACTCACTCTCATTGTTCCATTGTGGTGCAACAACTGGCTCCCCCGCCAATCAGCTGTTCCCAGTGTTGGCAAACGCCGGAACTCCTCAGTTGGGGAGATGCAAAGCACAGCTCTGTTTTCTGTATAGTGGCTGTGGCCAGGTACTGCACAAATCCACGCCCAATCAATAGGGGGTGGAGTTTAAGGCCTAAGCCGCTATCTCGTTGACGGAACTGTTCTGCGCATCTCTGCAACTGAGTGTCACGCACAGTGTAGGAAAAACTAAGTGCAACACAAAGGGATAAGGGGTAGGGAACCCAACACTAGGGAAGGGGGGAGTGAAGACCCCTAGGCAGATCTAACATCACCCTGTCTGCCCTAACATCCCAATAAAGGTTCTGCACCTATCGCTGAGCAGGATACCTAATCCCTGCCTGCCCCTAGCAGTAAGCCCTGCATAGGGAAGAACAGGATGAGCACTAGTCAAGCCACACTATAACTAAAGACAGATGGGATACACAAGCAAAGGGAATACTTAGCATGAGTAGTCTCAGAGAGAAGCACAGACGTCCTTCAAACACCCAAGAGGAAGATAGCCGACTGCTATAGCTCCAAGCCTCAACAGGGAAATGGAAATATCACTGGTAACGTCCTGCAGCAAGCTGTGAGTTATAAACATCCGGTCTGTTATGAATGTGCTAGAGATGGTTTCTGAGCAGAGGCTCCCTCTGGTGGTTACAGACAGTACTGAACCTTTCAGCGAGGAATGGCAATCTGGGATCACGGACTGGTCTGATATAAGGGAGGTTCCTTCCCATGATGGTTGCCGGTGTTCAATTGTTCTTGTCTCAATTTTGGTTCCTGGTTCATTTGGAAGCTTGCTGAGTCTTGCCTGCATCTTCTGCTATCAGATAAGATATTTTCTGCTTTTATTTTTGTGCTTGCTTTTTGCATTGTTCCCTGCACTTCTGTGGAGGTCAGCCAGGTCCCCTCCGGGGGCTTGTGCTCCTCTCAGTTTATCTGGAGCCACTGTTGCTTGTTCATTTGCTTTTTCCTGTTTTTTCAGTGGCTGCGGCTTAGTTTTGTTACACCAGAGAACTGATTTAGGTGGTAGAGGTCGTGTGATCTCAGGTGTTTTTGCAATCAGAAGAGTTGGTATTTTTTAGGGGTTTTTTTGGATTGCAGTGAGTATCCTTTCCTGTACTTTTCTGTCTAGACAGATTGGGCCCCAGCGTTTGCTCATTCTATTTTCTGTCTGTGTCCGTGCTTCTTCTTGTCTAACCGCCATTACATGTTTGGGGGCTTCCTATTTTTCTTTGGGGATCTGCTCCAGGGCAGATAGCTTTCTCTCAGGCTGTGACGAGGCGTCTATGATCAACGTAGGAACGCTCCACGGCTACCTCTAGTTGTGTGGTTAGTTCAGGGTACTGCAATCCAATAGGTTCCAGCCTTTCTGGTGTATTGCCGTTTTTGCTTATTCTCCTCAGCTACCAAAACATAACACCGGTCTCAGGTATGTCCATTAGAGTAGAAGGAAGGTTGCCACTGGGTCTTAGTGTCAGAAGGACCAGGAAGAAGTCTGCAAAGCAAACTGCTGAGACCTTCTGCACTCAGATGCAGTGCGATGGTCTGCAGCCTCTGACACACCCGTGACACTGAGCAGCTCTGGCTGCCGTTGGGAACAGCTAATTGGTGGGCGTGCCGGGTATCCTAAGGATAGACTATCAGTGTTAAAGTCCCAGAAAACCCCTTTAACACACTAGAAATGTGTGGAAATGCCTGCCCAACCATTCACTAACTGGCGTAGGGGAGCTTTCACACTGCATTTTGGCACCTGTTTGTTGGTCTCATTGGGGCTTACATCTGAACCCCCAGCAAAATGGAATTTGGATGTATGGGCCGACAGGGCCATAGACTATAATGGTGCCGACAGAGCAAATGTCTGCTCTATTGTGCATAATTTTTGGGCGTGTACACCTTCTGGAGACTGACACTACATCTGAGTATGTCTTCAGTAAGCGTACAACCCTGAAAATAATGCATGACAGAGAACATGTTTTCTCTGTGAGCACCATAATAGTCTATGGCCCCTTCGGGTGTTACTTGTTATATTTATTTATTTTTTATACCAGTCTGAGCACATTTCAAGCCCTTCCCAAGATCTGTTGTAGATGGAGCGGGCTCACAGACTTGTTAAATGCTGCTGTTAACACCAAAAATAAAAAAAATTCAAAACATCAAAATTGCCGATTTTTTGTTGCCAAATAATGCAATAATATCATACTTGTATAAAAATAGTATAAATAGAAATGTTGACCCATCTTACTCTCATACAGCTCCACCAACTAGAAATTGAAAATGTTAAAGATCTCGGAAAATGGTGACAGAATCATTGTCAGGTCCTTTTAACCTTCCAATGTACGTTGTAAAAACAATTCCCAAAAACAATATCAGAATTGAATTTTTTCCTGCAATTTCACCAAACTTGGAGTTTTTTTTTTCCTGTTTTCCAATATGGTAACATGAATGAGGAAATTCAAACGTAGAACTTTTTCCTAAAAAACAAACCCTCATACATCTATATGCATGGAAAATTAAAAAGAGTTGTGGTCTTTAGAAAGGGGGTGAGAAATGAATATTCAAAAACTGAAATTGGCTGTTTCGTGGAGGGAGTTAAAATATTTATCAGTTGGACACCACCTTTAATTATAAACTGTAAAATTATCTTTAAAAGCAAAATTACACTTCCTATGTGCAATCTCTTGCTGTCATTTTTAAGGTTTCTAACAAATGTCCTATGTTAGGCCGGGGTCACACTTGCGAGAAACTCGAACGAATCTCGCACCTCAATACCCAGCACTGTCGCCGCCACTCGGACCGAAGCGTTCAGCTGCATAAAAATACATGCGGCCGCACACTCCGGTCCCGAGTGTCGGCGGCAGTGTCGGGAATTGAGGTGCGAGACTCGTTTGAGTTTCTCGCAAGTGTGACCCCGGCCTTAAACAGGTACTATCTCCAAGACAGTCTTCATAAAAAGTTGTATGTATTCCAATGTTCTACTCCTTATACATAATTCATGCCTCACTTACAGGCCAAACATGCTTTTCTATTAAACTTTAAATGTTAACCATACTTTTAATTATTTATCAAGTGCAGTAATAGTGTAGTGAATTATTTATCCACATGGAGATTAATTACCGCTACTAATTTAAAGGTTAGTTAATATTTTACTGACCTCTACAAATTTACATTTTAATCCCAAAGGGACAATTTCCCTAACTCAAATATTAGCTTTGACCTGCAGTAAAGTGACATGACCTTGGAAAGTGGCCAGCTAGAACAACAATGCATTTCATGTACAGGCACATATATAGCACAATCGCTGTATATGCCAGAATAAGGTTGTGTGATGTAATACCATGTGATAAATAGAAAAATAAATCTATTCTTTTAACTTTTACTTACAAATTTTCTGTTTATTTAGGACGTATCACGATTAATATTAGCTGTAGGTTTTTCAAGTAATGTCCTCTGTGTACAGAAATGCTCTCAGACGTTTAACATGGCACATTATTTATGACGCTTCAGATGGAGTCTGACTATCTAATGGAATATTTGCATGAGTAGTACCCATAGTCAGAAAATGGTCAGGGACCAAAACAAGAATAACAAAGGCAAAATGAGCTGGGCAAAAGATGTGAACCAGGGCAAGGAAAACTATATCTGGCAGCTTCCAGCAGTAAGCTGGGAGATTTAGTAGGATTTGGTGCTACCAATTGACCAAAGCATGGAGCTGATTACTCAAACTGTACAGCACACACACCCATACTGCCATCTACATGGTGCTACAGGTTCCATCCATTCTAGTCTTAGTGGTTGGATAGAACCAAGAGCTTCTGGTCCCAATGTTTCTTTTAGTGCTGTCCAAAAAATGAATATGGTGGTGGCGCTTGATGACGGAATCATAAATAGACCAAATAGTAAAAGGAGCGGTAATTCCCAGGAGATGCCCAGAAGTACTGACAATGGATGTACTTACCTTGGCTCTTTATTCAGACAACACATTTCAGAGTTTAGGTTGACTCCTTCTTCACTTATACCTGAAGAAGGAGTAAACCCGAGCCCAAGATGAGTTGTATGATTAAAGGACCAAGGTAAGCACATCCATTACCAGTACTTCTTGGCAGTGCCTGAGAACCACCGCTCCTTTTCCTGTTTGGTCTATGTACGTCTCTTCCCATCGGTGGGTCAGTGGCTGTAGCAGCAGCGTCTATATTCACAAGTACAGAGCTGTGCCGAGTCACAACCCAGGCAGGTGAGCGAATAATAATTGTTCTTTGCTCTCTGTGCCTATTGCTGAGGATAACACACTTGGAGTGACTCTTTTCTCTCTTTTTACACACATGATGACAGAATCAGACATTGCAGGACCAGGTCCCGTAGGAGATGTGACAACTTGCATGTAGCATACAGCAGAGATACAGACCTGCACCTTTGCTATTGTCCAGTTGAATTTCCTTCATAATCTTCTTGTCTTCCTTTTGTCAAAAGGAAGTTTTACAAATCTCAACATCTTGTATTCTTCTCTTTTAGTTTAAAACTTTTTGTGCAATTTTTTTTATTGTTGGTATACAGTTAGTTTTTCTTTACAGATCGCTCATTTCCAACCTTTTAGCTTTGACGTGAATAATCAGCCTATACATATTGTTTTCTACATGGGAAATGAAATTGCCCAGGCAGAGTTTTCTTAGTGATTTCTTACACTTTCACTCTAGGATATAGAACAATTCGCACATTTGCTTGTACAAACACATTTCACAGGATTTAGTTTACTGCGGATGTAAGCAACTTAAGTGTTTTATGCTCTCCTTGTAAAGAATGCTTATACTTCTCAGCTCAAGCATGACTCATTTCCAAATGCTTATGACACAGGCCTAAGAGGCTGAAATGCAGAAGATTGCAGAGCTTTGTTCTGGGAAAATTAGCAAGCGCATGGCTCATCCATTACATTGAATGGAGATATTTTTACTACAGGCGGCCCAGTCTCTCATTATGTGCTTTCACAGACATTCCTGCAGATTCGCATCTCCTCGGTCACATGACTGTGCGGTGTCCACGGTTACTTTTGGGACTTTTATTCTCTTACTTTGCTTTCTCAATTGAGATGTGCAAGTCTTGGACAGTCAGGATGAATACACATTATTACTGAGCGGCAGAACACATTGCATTAGCCATCAGCCATCAATACTAGATTTGAAGGAACATTCATGCAAAAACTTGCATCTTTTTACATTCACAAATACTGCATGGCTCATGGCATTATCGCAGCTAAATAAATATGGGAAAAAATAGGGATCTTAAAGAGCATGTTTAACTTTATGATTTTATCAGTGTTAAGACCTATGTAGACCACTAAATCAAACATTAGTGATCTTAAGCCCCCATAACTTTAGATAGATGACTGCCAAATGATGATTCAGCTCATTGGTCGTCCTGCAGCCATCTCGCCCGACTCTTCCATACAATTCCCAGCTGATAACTCATCTCTTAAGGGAACAAAACAACTGGCACCCCGAAACTGGACATGTCAGATCCTTAACTTTCAGATGAACGTGTTGGTAGACGTTGGTCAATTGTGTATATGGACCTTTACTCTATTAAATCTGTCTAGGTAACTTCATTAATATTAACCCTTTTCACTCAAGATTACTGATACTGACAGCATTTATCAGTGTCATTTCATAGGTACAGATGGTGTGAGGGGTTGACACGTTCAGCTGCTTCTTAAGGTAGACACAGGAAAGTTTTGGTAGTAAATTATCTGCTGGTTTATTATGGTCAGCATAGACCAAAGCGAGGTTCAGGAAAAATAAGCAGAGCCTTCCTGACTTAATGGAAAACAAAAGAAAGTGCAAAAGAATCCTTTCTCTGGAGATTTCACCCGCAGACGCCACACAACGTCCTCAGCTCCTCCAGGAGCCATGTGGGAATTCCACCTCTCCCAAGTCACAACCACCACTGAGTCTCCAGACTGGCTTTTTAACCCAGACCATGTGATGATCACCTGACCATGACATCTCATCTCAGGTCCTGTTAGTACACATACTGGTGTCGGCTTTGCAGGAGGAGATATAGTGAGCACCCTTCCTCCCACTCTATGGGTGCCCACATAAAACCAGCCCATGTATACAACTTTAAATTAATCCTATCAAGACGTAGCATGCTGGAGGAAAAATATCCTGATTTTACATCACTGATGCCAATATGCGCAGTGACACATATCTCCCTTTATACACTGTGACAGTCATCCTGTCACGATGGCCATGATATTTCTTAAAATCAGTACAGCTCCATAATCACAGGTAAAATTATTTCCAATGGTTAGGTCAACTATTGTCACTTTATCACAGATTTATATGATAGTAAGAGACAAAGTCAGTTCACATTTCAGAGCGTTAGCATCCCTGCATGCTGCACTTCTCCCCGCACTTCCTACTCCTTCTCCTGCTGCTGTTGCCATGGGGTCTGCGCATGGCTCGCCAATCCCCATGCACTGTGCTTAGGGTGTCCGGATGATCCCGCCTTCTTAAAGGGCCAGCATGCGCCATCCTAAAGTGTCCCCAGCCAATGGCTGGGTAACACTTATTATTTAAGGCACCTCCAACTGATGGGAGGTACCTCTGCAACGTTATTAGTCCATTTCTAAAATACGCATGCTAGTTATCAGGTCCCACAACTCGTATCCCGGTACACCTGTCTGTTTATCAGCCATGCCCGCCTGCCTGTCTATCAGCCATGCCCACCTGTCTTTCAGCCATGTCCGCCTGCACTGGTCTGCCAAAATACCAATCTTGCTCACCAATACCTGCCAGTGTCTCAGTCATGCCAGTCACTATACCAGCCGTGCCAGCCAACACTTGTCAAATCTACCATTCTTGGATGTTTCTGTCTCCTGTTCCTTGGGGCTCAGCTACCACCCACCCAATGTCAGTCCTGTAGTAGCACCTAAAACCGCTTTATTCATCCCTCCACGGATTGTGGTATTATCAGCTGCCATGAACCCGAGGTCATACTTGATGAGCCACCTAGTCACTCCCCTCCAGGCTCTACACAGCACAGTGGTTCCACCAACCAGTCCATTACAAAAAGTCTATAAAATATATATATATATATATATGCTCTAGAAACAGCATGTCTGCTGTGATACTTAATTGCATACTGTTTAGTGCTATCATGGTGCTTCGTATGTCATTCAAAGTACAATTGTTCTCCACACAGCGTCCTCTTGTGAAGCTCTGTCACATGCATGCTGACTACAGCCGCTGGCCTCTGATTGGCAGGCAGTGTATATTGTGGCGTGTGTTATGATTCGTTAACCGAGGAGGATAACAGGAAACATAGACTAGGCAACCAGACACCAGAGAGGTTGGTAACTTAGCGGATTGCAGAACCCTAAACTGAAAACACAACTAGAATTAGCCATGGGACATACCTACGATGCCCTAGACACCTCAACACAGCCAAAGAGTTAACTAAGCCTACAGAGAGAAAGGGGAAAGCTAACTTCCCCAGAGTAGAGCCCCAAAGGAATAGATAGCCCCCCAAACATATATTGATGGTGAGGCAGATGAAGCACAAACACAGACAGAAAATAGAGTGAGCAAATGCTGGGGCCCAGGCTGTCTAGATAGAACAGGACAGAAAAGGACACTAATAGTTAACTATAGGAATACCCTGTTTTAACATGTGATTGTAGCTATCGATTATGATTGGTTGAACTATCCTATATATGTGAAGCACTTAGACATGTTGATAGCTGTGACAAAGACCACATCTAGGTCAAAACGCGTCGCTATTGCCCGTGCTATGTAGTGCACTCCTATCTTGAACCAGGAGGTTTTATGTGTAATTTACACAAATAAAGTTTCATTCACTTTATGGAAGCTGGAGTCCCGTTTTTCCTCGTCTGCCAAGTCTCAAGTCCATGGTCTGGATTTCCCTCCGTGCATCCTCCTAGTTGGTGAGCTGGCTGGAACTGTGTTCCTATTTTTCTTTTCTTATATAGAAAAGGACACTGTCTGCAATTCAGCAAAAAACGCTAAGAAAAAACTCCAACACGTCTGATATGCAAAAATACTGAGACCACACGATCTCTCCCCCGCTAAATAAGAACTCTGGTGTAACTGGAAGCAAACAACAGATACTGAAATAACAGAGAACTGGAACCACAGAAAAGACTGAAGCAGGCTGTGGCAAATGAACACAGAGTCCAGCACAGGTCCCCGCAAGGGGGCCCGGCTGAATAAACTCCAGCAAGGCAGAAAACTGAGAAAAGCAACAGGTAAACCAAAGCCACAGATTTAAACAGCGAAATAACTTATCTGAAAGATGCAGGACAAAGCAGGAGCAGCAGACTTCCAAAAGGCTAGGAAGAAAACAAATCACCGGCAAGCCTTTTGGGAAGGCTGCTCACTTATATCTCCCCAGTCAGTAACACCTGATTTCCACTCATCCCCGTCAGGTGAGAGACTTCTGTTAGCCATGGCAGCTCCATTACTAGAAGCACCCACCAGATGGAGCCCAACCTCAGAAGCCAGATTAAAGGTGTTCACAACAGGCATGTGGACCCGATGTGTTTGTGTGCTGCAATACATTTCACCTGGATGTGTGTCTCAGAATGCACATCCAGTTGAAGTTTTAGCTGGCATCGGTGGGCACCTGACCCGCGGTCATAATGCCCCATGCTCATAAACAATATTTTATAAACAATCTTATTATTAGGAGGTCAAAAGACATAGAATAGAGTGGATTTTGCTCAATAGTGCTAGAGTAGCACAAGCATAAAGTTTATCATATAGAATGCTGCGTTTTTTTTATTTATATGGACAATTTTTGTGTTTGAATGTGCTGTTGACCACATGGACTGTAAACTGACTGGATATACATTTGTCTGGACGAGTTCTAAGTCTAACATACAGGAGGAAGTTGCTCTGAATTGAATAATATCTGCATGTCTAATAAAGTCTTGTTTGACGTTTCAGAGAGTATAGTACTCTGCCCACCAGTAAAAACAATGGCAGCACAGAGATAAAAGCTCAGTACAAGTGCCATATTGTACATTGACTTCAGGTGTGCAAAGGAGATTAGCTAGAACAGATTGAAATATGGATTTATATGTACAAATCCTGCTTTCCTTACATGTGTTATACTGTATTAGCTGCACAATAGTACGCTATTTGTACTTCACTAAACCCATCTAAGAGTGGATTAACAGTTTGCTGTATCAGCTTTAGTATTGTCTCTACTAGTATCTCCAGAGCCATTAAATAAACCCACATAATGAAAACTGTTTTATTGTTCAGCTACCCAAAGATGGATCTCGAAAGTCAAGTATGAGTGGGTTCTCAAAATTATTTGTTTAGTATCCATAGGACTGCTACAATAACTTGACCTGAACACACATTGTAGAGATTACTGCAGAAAACTGAATAAACCCCAAAGCATTGTTTACCGAGTGTAGAATCTGTGACCGTGAATTGAAACTTAATCAAGTGAAATACTCTGATGCATTAACAATATCAGACCTGTTAGGGCTCGCTCAGACTGGTGAGTAACCAGCGTACAACTCGGACTAGCTGTATCCGTTGTTTCATGGGATAGCACTCGCTCCAATGTTATACTATGGAGCAAGTCTATGGGTGCAAAATATCGAACTGCACTCAGATGTCATCTGAGTGCAGTCCCATTAACGCCGACTCACACAATGAAAAAGATGGAGAAATTAAGTTCTCCATCTTCTCTGAACCTGTGATCCGATTCTTGCATGCAAGAGAATTGGATCACAGTCAAATGACACTCTGCTCACGCTCGCAGCAGAGTTTGAACTGAGGATCACATGAGAGAATCATCGTATGCTACTGGCCAGTGTGAGTGTGCCCTTAGAATAATATTCTCAATCGCACATGAGTAGTTTGAGTATTATAAGTAGCTGTAGCTTGTATCTGCTTACCACTTTGTCACTTTAACTTCCCAGCAGTAAAGTGGTACCATGGCACTCCTATATATTGTGTATAAGTAGGATCCTATCCCTTGTAAAGTAGTGAAAAAAAATTGGCACTTGTAGTAAATCAGGGAATATTTTGAATATATATATTTAAAGTGCGGACAATCCAAAAAGTGAAGACCTTCCGGTCAAGTGACCTTCATCAGTTTTACACATTCCAAAAGGCAGAACTTACCATATATGCTAATGTTGTGGGTGAGCTTTGAGCAATGCAATGGCAGGAAGCCATTTTTTTTAACTTCTCAGCAGTTATAGGGGTCACGAGGCCATTTAAGTTAAATAAGCTAGTCATGTCAAAGACATTTGTATTCTTGTGCAGTCACGCAGAAACTTCTAACATTTTAGAGGTAGCTCGAATCTAAAGGTACTGCCACACTAAACGCTCCCGCTAACGATCTCGTTAGCGGCGCATACTAATGAGATCGCTAGCGGGATCGTTTTAATATCGCTAAATGTGTGCCACATTTAGCGATATAGCTAACGACGCTATCGCCGTTAGCGATCTTCTTAGCGATTTAGCGGTACAAAAGTACCGCTAAATCGCTAAGAAAAGGTGCCACACTAGCTATAATACTCACCCAGCGGGAGCGCCAGCGACGAGAATAGGGTCCGGATCGTTTCCGGCAACGAGCGAGATCCCAGCAGGGGCCTCGTCGCCGGAAGCTGCCACACACAGCAACATCGCTAACGGGATCGCTAAATAGTGACGTTTTTTAGCGATCCCGTTAGCGATATTGTTTAGTGTGGCAGTACCTTAAGGTTCCTTATAATTTATTTTTTATGAGAATGCTACCAAAATTCCATTGTTGAGTAGTGTAACCATTTTCTAAATGACAAATGAATTTGGCTGTGGATGTGACTAAGTGACGAGTGAGGTTATTGTGGTGCGGGGAGGGATTGCATGCATTGGTTATAAAATAGAATGCTTAGAGACGCTGCTCTGCTCAGGGGCTGTGTTCACACATTGTGTTTTGCAGCATTTTTTTTTGCATCGTTTTTTATGCAAACTAAAAGCTACTTTTTACAGCACCAGCAAAAGCTACGAGATTTCAGAAATCTCATGCACACATTTCTTTTCTTTTGCTTACTGCTGCATTTTTTTTAAATCTGCAGCATCTCAATTCTTTCAGCGTTTTTTTACAGTGTTTTTCACCCATAGAAAGCAGAGAGTAAGGTTATGAGTTTTTGGCAATTTTTTTGTG
This sequence comes from Oophaga pumilio, assembly GCA_009801035.1. Taxonomy (NCBI): domain Eukaryota; kingdom Metazoa; phylum Chordata; class Amphibia; order Anura; family Dendrobatidae; genus Oophaga; species Oophaga pumilio. Next base: position 57,129 of record VIAB01002479.1, read on the forward strand.
CTGCGTAATTTGAAAAATATGCAAATAACCTATTTAACCTAATGGGTACAGAAATGGTACAGAAAATCTGCAACATCAAATACTCGCCAAAAGCTCATGGTGGTAACATAGCCTGAGTGCAAAAACGCAGCAAAAACAAAGCAAAAAAGCAGCAAAAAACATAGCAAAACCTGCGTTTTGGTTCGTCTGCAGTCTTTTTACTGACAAGAGATTAGGTTTTGACTGCAAAGAACAATTCTGCAAAAACGCAACGTGTGAACATGCCCATTTTGAAACACATAGTACATGGACTCCCACTTTCAGATCTATTCCAAGTACCCCAAAAAAGGACAACTGGGAAACCTGGGAATGCCATTAAATATTAGTTTATAAGTTCAATCTCAAGCCAAATTCATTTATCACAATTTTCAGATTGCTGTTTGTCTTCTATTAATTTCATTTTTCTCTGCAAAACAATACTTAACACATCTAAATGATC
>VIAB01002479.1:72367-98349 GCA_009801035.1 Oophaga pumilio
ATATAACCACACATAGATTAAAAAGGTGGGAACCCGATAAGGGCGCCATCACCCACAGGAGGTAATCTCTTTGCACTTCATCCACCACTTTCAGATTGGTGATTTAGACTTTCTTGGATTTGCGTCTTAGTAGGCTTTACCCTGATCGCTATTTTTTAGCTATATGGGAGTATATGTTGGGGAGTTAGTTCCATGTGCAAACCTCCATAGGACTTAATGTGGGTTTTGGTGCCCTTATCGGGTTCCCACCTTTTTAATCTATGTGTGGTTATATTTTTGTATTTTGTACTATGTATTTTGAGATTTAATAAAGCCATATATTTTTCACATATTGCCGTGTGGAGTTCAGTGTAATTATCGGTATTGCTATTGAATTTTTGAACTCTGTAGTAGTTCCAGTGTTTGGTATGGGCATTTGTACATTCTAAAGTATGCCTTATAGAGTGACTTCAACAATTTTGTTAATCTTCCTAGTTTTGTAGAAACTGTATGATAATTAAAGTGATTTTTCACTTTTAGACCTAATTCAGACGTCTGTTTTTCATGTATGTGTTCTGGTTTTCATGGATAATACATGTATCCATTATATTCTATGGAGCTTTTCACGTATTTGTGTTTGTTTGCGGACCGTGAGTCCTCAAAAAAATCACAGAGATATGTCTATCTTTGATCTTCATCACAGATCGAAATTACCAATACGAATCTATGGGTCCATGAAAATCACAGACAACAGATGGATGCAATCAGTGTGAAATCTGTGTGCTGTCTGTGATTAAAATTGTAAAGGACAGCATAAGTTTTGTAGTTCATTTTATTTAATTTATTTTTTTTATATATGAAAATATAGTGAGATCACCAATGTAGAAGGCTTTCTGCTGGCTGTATAATTGGCTGCTGTAGTGACATCACCGATGTAGAATTTTTTGTCACTTGGCTCTGTAATTGTCTGCTGTAGTGACATCACCGATGTGGTAGGTGTGCCACTGGGCTCTGTAATTGTCAGCTGTAGTGACATCACCGATGTAGAAGGTTTGCCGCTGGGCTCTGTAATTGGCTGCTATAGTGTCATCACTGATGTAGAAGGTGTGCCGCTGGGCTCTGTAATTGTCTGCTGTAGTGACATCACTGATGTAGATGATGTGCCACTGGGCTCTGTAATTGTCAGCTGTAGTGACATCACCGATGTAGAAGGTGTGCCGCTGGGCTCTGTAATTGGCTGCTGTAGTGTCATCACCGATGTAGAAGGTGTGCCACTGGGCTCTGTAATTGGCTGCTGTAGTGGCATCACTGATGTAGAAGGTGTGCCCCTGGGCTCTGTAATTGTCTGCTGTAGTGTCATCACCAATGTAGAATATGTGCCACTGGACTTTGTAATTGTCTGTGCTAGTGACATAACCGTTGTAGAAGGTGTGCAGCTGGGCTCTGTAATTGGCTGCTGTAGTGACATCACCAATGTAGAAGGTGTGCTGCTGGGCTCTGTAATCGGCTGCTGTAGTGACATCACCAATGTAGAAGGTGTGCCGCTTGGCTCTGTAATTGTCTGCTGTAGTGACATCACCGTTGTAGAAGGTGTGCCGCTGGGCTCTGTAATTGGCTGCTGTAGTTACATCACCGATGTAGATGGTGTGCTGCTGGGCTCTGTAGTTCGCTGCTGTAATGACATCACCAATGTAGAAGGTGTGCTACTGGGCTCTGTAATTGTCTGCTGTAGTGACATCACCGATGTAAAAGGTGTGCCTCTGGGCTCTGTAATTGTCTACTGTAGTGACATCACCGTTTTAGAAGGTGTGCCGCTGGGCTCTGTAATTGGCTGCTGTAGTGACATCACTGATGTAGAAGGTGTGCCGCTGGGCTCTGTAATTGTCTGCTGTAGTGACATCACCGATGTAGAAGGTGTGCCTCTGGGCTTTGTAATTGGCTACTGTAGTGACATCACTGATGAAGAAGGTGTGCCGCTGGGCTCTGTAACTGTCTGCTGTAGTGACATCACCGATGTAGAAGGTGTGCCTCTGGGCTCTGTAATTGGCTACTGTAGTGACTTCACTGATGTAGAAGGTGTGCCGCTGGGCTCTGTAATTGGCTACTGTAGTGACATCACTGATGTAGAATGTGTGCCGCTGGGCTCTGTAATTGACTACTGTAGTGACATCACTGATGTAGAAGGTGTGCCGCTGGGCTCTGTAATTGGCTACTGTAGTGACATCACCGATGTAAAAGGAAGCCTTTGTGTTACTGTGTGAGTGAACCCAACATGCAAGATCAAATAATCAACAATTAGATTCAGGAACTGGTAACATCTTCTCTGATTGGAGTTGTTCACCTTTTTTACCTTCTCTTTTTGGCCCGGACTGCCATAATGACTTCTTCTAGTTCTGACCTGCCTATACTAAGGAAAGCTGTATAAAAATAACTACAGTACCCTCAAGTAATAGTGCAATACTCCCCATGTCCCCTAAATTAATGGCACATACAGTACTTCTGAATATAGTGCACACAACTATGAGCACACCATAAACCCAATAATAAAAACCGCCATACAAGTGATGCATAATAAAACCACTGTATAAATAGCGGTCCATCACCTAGCCACATGATAGATGATAACTTGCAGATAATTGAGGTCTATCTGCTCTGACTCCCATCAATGTCCCATTAGAATAAAGTGCTACCCATGAATGTGTAACCCCGACCCCATTCACTGTCTTTAGGACTGCCTGTGATTGATGAGTACAGGGCTCATTTATCTTCAGCAATCCAATAGTCAATGAATGGAGCTCCATTTTAGCAAGAATTTGGCTATTCCTTTGAAGAATAATCTTTGTTTTATTTTTTATTTAATAAATCAATAGTACAAATGAAAATAAGCAACTTTGTAATATATCTTATTAGATACATTTGCTTCTTTATTTTCCTGGATTGATCTTTTATTCTCCATTCATTGTTAAAATGCACAAAATCTGTCTTCACTGAAGACAGATTTTCAAAAATCTGGAATATGAAATGGCAGTTCATGCTTCTAAAACTCTATGGCGGGGGCAGAGGCCAAATCAAACATTCTGCGTCAAGTTCTCCTAAAACAACAGTGACAGTTATCCATAGAACTTTATAAGCACTAGCCATCTTCTTGCTGGTTGTTCTGATTGGAGGAGCAACATCTACGAATCAGAGATGTCTTGCCAACAGAAAAAAGAAAGTATTTTTTTGTCTCCCTCCCTCCATCTGCTGCGCTTAGTCTTCCAGACAAACATTTGTTTTACTTGGAAGTCCAGGTGCAGAAAATGGCTCAAGAAGAAAAAATCATAATTATTTTATTATTAAAGTTGGTGCTCCCCTCCCTTCTGATGCGCCACTCTAGGCACTGTACCTCTAGTGCCTAGTGAAAATACACCCCTGTTTAGGGATCCTGATACTATTGCATGCTGCCATTGTTTAATACCAGCAGATAGGTTAATGGTTAAGCATGTCACCTAAAGCTGTTTCCACAGACATGATATTCAATCCCATCCAATGACCTACAATTTAATTGAGGATCTTTGAATTGTAGTGAAAAGGGAGAAAGGGAAAAATTTAGGCAGCTAACCCAATAGGACTAAGTAAAGCAATTATGTAAATGATCATCAGAATACCATGTCAAAAGAGCTATAGTTCAAAAAATGTGAGGCCCTTCCAGTTGGCAAGAAGACTTCAACACCTTTTTACGCATATATTTTACGTTTGCCGATTTGCCCCAACAGGTGTCACCTTACGCAGATCATCCTTGCCATCCTTGCTCGTGTGACCCCTTTGGATCAGTTAGTCCTAGCTGTGTGGTTGATGATAAGCATGCCAGGCCAGGTATGATATTACTGTATGCCCATTTTTTTTATATGTTCTTGTGATGCAAACAAATGGACTTGATCAAACTTATTTGACTGTCATTTGTCTTAATGTGTCATGTTTAATCCTCATATGTTGTCTGTATTCACAATTTATCTTTGCCTTCTTAGAGAATATATAGAGGTTCAGAAATATTTTAGTGGCAATCATCAGTGGGAACTCGATAATGTCATGGGAAATAATTAAAAAAGCCATTTCAAGTATGACAGATGGTGCAATGCTGCACCAAATATTAAATGTTAAAGAAATGGTTAAATTATCCAAGCCATGTGCTTCATCCTATTGTGATTTGATAGTGATAGTATCAGTATTAGATCCCTGGTGCATCTATAGTGCATAATAGTTAGTACCTGTATCTGTTACCAGCTGGGGAGCCATATACAGGGAACATTGGCTTTTTTTGCACACTGTAAACATGTACAGTAGAGGGAATGATCAGCGATAATTCTCCATTTTATGAGGATTTAAAAATCGTCTTTGGTTGAGGATGTTCAGCCAACAATAACATAAGGCTACATTCCCCCAATGAGTATTTGGTGCCTTTTTAATGTTGCAAGATTTCTGCAACATTTCTGCACCAATGAGCTAAAATTTAGTTACGGTACTTGTGTTGCTGTATTCCGCTTTTGAGTGCGTTTTCTCAGCTGTGGTTTTTGTGTCCTTTTGGTTTGTCATGCTTTAAACAAAACTGCTTTGTTTTGAATACTCCATGTTAATTAGCTTTGAAAATCTTTATTGAATGAATACTATGCCTTCTTATTTTCTCAGATGAGAAGATGGAAAAAAAATTCCCCATCTTCTCCATTCTATCAGTCCATGAAAATTGGACCTCACACATGTCATCTAAGTGCAGTCTGATTTTTTTTTCCATGGACTTTTTGACTTGCATAGCCAAATATCAGTTATCGGTATAGATGAGTTAGTTACTGTCATGGTACTGTAATCCATGTGTTTTGCATTATAAAGGTGTTCTTCCAGGAAAGTGCCAGTGCAAAGAGGGCTACACAGGCACAAAATGTGATCAGTGTGAGTTTGGATTCAAGGGATACCCACACTGTGTGCGCTGCAACTGCAGTTTAATAGGAAGCGTGAATGATGATCCTTGTGCAGAACAGTGTATATGTAAGGTGAGTGTAAATGACTCCTAATTTTGTAACAGGCCTTTTTCTACCATCTTGTTTATTCTCAGTTCATTTCTTTGGTAAATTCCTTTGGTTGTCATCAGTGGCGTCACTAGAGTCTGATGGGCCCCAGTGTAACATTTGCATGTGACCCGCCACCTCCTCCCCCCATGTTGGTCAGATGTATGGGCCCTTGTAGTGTTCTAAATCCCATAATGACATACGAGTTGCATCCCCTCCCCAATTATGTAGTAATGTCCCCCATCTTGGGCTCCTTCCTGGTACATACAAGTATGTCTCTCATCCTGGACCCATCCTAGTATATATGTCCCTCATCCTGGCCTCATCCTGGTATACACTGTATAAGTCCTCCATCCTTGTATATATGCTCCCCATCCTGGTGAATACTGTATATCCCCATCCTGGTATACATGTCCCGTATTCTGTGCCCCATCCTAGTATATATGTCCCTCATTCTGCTGCTGTTCTTTAATGCATAGAAAAAAAAATGATTTACTCACCTTCAACCTGCCCTCCTGCCTCCCCCCCGCCACATGACATCCTCTTCTGAAGCCGTCATCTGACTTTAGCATGCATCAGGAGGGCATGACGTCACTGCCATTCGCCCCCAGTCATGTGCATGCCAACGTGAGCTGCTGGCCTCTGATTGGCTGACAGCGTGTTTTGCAGCTCACAGCCCCCATGGGTCTCTTCATTGCAATACACTTCAGCTGAATGTGCGTCCGAGGACACTCACCCACACGGGTTCGGTGGGGAACTCTGCAACTGCGGTCATTACGCCCCTGGCTGTCATACGTTACATTTTTTAGATATTTTCTTAAATGAATGAGACCTGACATAATTGTCCAGATTAGGATGAGCAGCAATATTAATATCAATTATTATTGGTCTCATGTTTCAGGAACACGTGGAAGGGGAAAACTGTGATCGGTGTAAAGCTGGTTACTACAACTTACAGGCACAAAACCCAGAAGGATGTACTGAATGCTTCTGCTTTGGCGTTTCAGGTGTCTGCGATGAACTCTTCTGGCATACTACCCAGGTATAGGAGCAGCTTACATTAATTTCCTGCAATGGGAGAGTATTACTAGAGAGATCACTGGCTAAATACTATTGAATAGTCATTTGCTCTTCTGTGTATTGAAACCAATGGGGCATTTTCCTCTATATGACTTTAATATAAACTTTTTTTGGAATAGCAGAAAATTACTTTCTAATTTAGGTAATAAATAACTGTGATGCCGTCCTAGCAATATGTTTGGCTTCATTTTTTTTCATGTGAGTAGAGTAAATGTATGTGGCTCATTGGAAGATTGCATGCCAGTCACGTTGGAAGGGGCTCCTGCACTGTTCTTCTTCCCCTCCTTGCCAAAGCACTGTCATAGAGACAACCAAAATCTTCACTGGAGGAAGATTACAGCATACAGATTTTTACAGGTCTCATTAACTAGAATTTAGCTTCTGAAAGTATTGGCTGCCTATGAAATTTATCGTCATATTTTAATGCACATTAAAATGAAATATCATTAAATTCATTTTGCCCTGAGCATGAAACAGAACCTGGCTGCGCGTTTGCAGCAAGATATGTTTTAGGGTATGTGCACACATTAAGTATTTTATTTAAATATTTGCTGCAGAAATCGGCACCATTTCCGCATTTTTTGGCAGGAAAAACACAGTGTAAAATACGCTTGTTTCTGCTACAATTTTGATTCCCTTTTTGACGTGTGTTTACATGCGTTTTTGTTGCAAATTGTAACCCACTCATTAACATGGGTGAAATCTGCCTCAAAAACTGAAATAATTGACATGTTGCAGAGTTAAACCTGCTCCAAATCTGCAAGTAAAAAATAAGCCAGATGTGCATGAGACTTCAGGATTCTCATTCACTTTGCCGGTATTAGGAAATCCTTCAGGTTTTGTGACAAATCTGTACAGAAAGCGTGACGAAACTGCAACGTGTGCACACAACCTTAATCTGGAATAAGGAGAGACAAGGCTAGTCCAAGACTGTGCCCGGCAAACTTCTCCTCATCCTACTCTAGTTGTCCAGTTGATTACCAGGTCTTTCCCTATGAGGCCGTCCAAAATATGATTTGTTAGAAATGTGGCAGCATTTGTATCCTTCCTTTAAAACTTCTGTTTTCTCGCTTCAGCTGTCTGATATAAGGGGCTGGCTTGTCAGTGATTTACATGGATCAGAAAGGATTCAGCCTCAGCAAGACCATTTTGATGGCCCTCATCAAATAAGCGTCAACAATACAGAAGTTCGGAAGAAATTACAATCCGTATATTATTGGGAGGCGCCACACATTTACCTTGGAAATAAGGTGTGTTCCTCTTTAGATGAAGAAAAGCTTTTCACTCTTTCCAAATCTAGTTAATGATTACCTGAAGCCCCAAAACAACTCTTATCCAACCACACTTTGCTACCCTGAGCTTATTCCACTTAGGCTGGAGTCACACTTGCGAGTGTGATGCGAGAGACTCGCGCGATTTGCTCACATCTCACTTGCAAGTGTGACAACGGCCTCAGAAGGACACTTCCATTTCATGTGGAGTTATTGTCCTACAGTTCACAAATCAGACAAGGATCCTTCAGCTTCAAGGGAATGTACTTGCAAAAATGACCTATTGTTTAAATAAAATTTTTAATGTTAAATATTTTTTGCTATTTCCATTTATGTAAAAAAAATTTGAAACCTTCAATTTATTCCTTCTGACCACTGTGCCTCATAATTGACTGGATTCCTGGTCTCTATTACCATTCAATAGTCATCCCATTATCCTTTTAACCAAGGTGTAACCTATACACAGATTGCATGTGATTGAAAACTTCACAGTAGGTGATGGTCAAAACTTATTTTCTCTCCATCCCTGCACAGCAACCTCTGTGCATATCACAGAGCATGCCTCTCAGAAAAGACAGTGAACATCCCCAATGTACAGGTTGCTAAGTTGGTGTAGTTGCCGCATGTAGTTAAGAGCAGCTCCGGCAACACTGTAAACCCTATAATCATGTGCAGAAAATAGAATAAAAAAGTATAGATCAGTAAAATAATATAAAACACTCTCTGGTTTTAAATGTGTAAATATCTTTTATTCTGGTTTTACAGTTCTGTATTATTTTATGATTACAGTTGACATCTTATGGGGGATCCATGAGGTACACAGTATCTTATGATGTTCCAGTTGAGACTTCAGATGGAGAGATCATCTCTAATGTAGATGCTGTTATTCAGGTAATCTATTCAGCTGCTTTTTACTAGTTGCTTTCAATCAGATTGCCTCTTAATATTCAAGGAAAAGGAAAGGTGGAATTTAATTTGTAACGAATGGCAACATGAATTATTTTTTTTTAGGTTTTATGCATAAGATCCACTGTCTCCCACCGAAATGTTACTATTTATGATATAACTTCTTGCCGACCACCCATAGGTATTAAATGATGGTGCACTGTGCTGGCACAGGTTATGATGGTGCGCTCTGACGGAATGTTTATCATGTTGCACTGCACTAACACTGATTATAATGGTGTACTTTTTTGGCACTGTATATGATGGTGTTCTGTGCTGGCGTTGTTAATGATGGTGCATTAGGCTTGTGTTGTTTATGATAGTTCACTCTGCTGGCACAGTTTATAATGGGGCAATCTTCTGTTTTTGTGGAACACTCTGCCAATACTTTTGTTAATTGGTGCCAATCTTCTGGTAGTTTTAATGGAGCTTTTGATATTTCGAAGTGATTCAGGAGATAATTCAAGGGTGGTGGCCTCGGCATCTTCACCTTCAGATGCATCCAGGGAAATAAGGTGAGCTAGGGCGCCCCCTTGTGGTATTGACAGGGAAGGAACCCCTGGTCCCAGGTCACCCAACAGCTGGATCGTGACACTTCTAAGACCATAGGCAGCAGACATGACCTCTACAGGTCTCCCACATTTTTTGTTCTTTAGTTTTTTTTTCTTATATGGCATGGATGTCCCCCACATTTTTGTTTTGCCCAAGGGAGGATACAGTGTGCACTCCTCAGTAGTGTACCTCCCTGTGGATGCCACATCTCTCACACCTCCCTGTGGATGCCAAATCTTAGTCACTCACCTATTTCCCAAGGCTGTTGCCGCAGCCAAGTGCCAGTCATCCTCAGTCATACAGTATGAAGTCACCGATGGGGTGAGAGGCAGTCATCCAATGATATCTGAAGGGTGAGTATTATTCCCTCCATCATCCCAATCTTGTACCTTCTTTGCCTCCCTAGAGGGTCTGATTCTGTGTCTGATTCTGTGTCTCTAAATGTATTCAATGAGAATAAGATTTTAGAGTAAGTACAAAAATCAGTTTGTATCTTGACTTCATCTAATAATGCATATAGGACACTTTGGGACAGAAGACTCGTGTTTAGGCCGGGAATTGTGCAAATAACACAGTCCATTGAATGCAGATACTACACTGTTGTATGGCTAAGCATTTTATTTCTCATTCACTGAATAAATCAACGTGTAGCTGTAACAAAGTCATATAATAGCAACCATAGGAACTGCAAAATGTATAGCTATTTACCAGTTTGATGATGTATATTATACTTTCATATAGGGAAATGGAATTACCATAGGTACAATGTCTGATGGCTTATTGCTGCAGCCGTATGAGGAATACACAGCTGAGCTGAAACTTATTCCGGAGACTTTCGTAGATTTCTATACAAAGAAGCCTGTGGATAGGGACAGACTTATGACTGTTCTCGCTGATGTAAATAGATTCTTGATAAGAGCGAGTTACCACACTGCCAAGAATTCAGTCAGCAGGTAATATGCAACATATTATGTGGAATTTGAAACAATATTTTATTACAAAGTGTTCAAAATTTCATTTAAAGGGAATCTGTCAGTAGGATCAACCCTTATAAGTTGTCTTTTTTGGCATGTAGGTCATAGGAAGCTGAATAAAATGATACTTTGATATCTGCGATCCGATGTCTTATTCTATAGTAATCCGTGTTTTTCTTAGTATGTAAATGAACTTTTAAGGACTATTGGCCGAACATAGATCTCATGAGACTCTGCCTCCAGAGCTTATTTTAAATGAAAGGGAGAGTTACCAATGTGAGACATGTAATGACTGACAGTCTATTTTTCTGATTTACATGTCTCACATTGGTAACACCTCATTTCATTTAAAATAATCTCTGGAAGCAGACACTTGGTGAGATCTGTGTCCGGCCCATATATCTTAACATCTCATTTACATATTAAAAAAACATGGATTTCTCAGGAATAAGATGTTGGATCGCAGAGATCAAGGTATTATATTCAAATTTTATGATCAATTTTTAAACCCATATACACGACTTAGGAGGGTTGATCCTACTTACAGATTGACTTTAATGTCTGAAAGTTACCACAAATTACATTCAACATTTACCATGGGGCTTTTATTAACATTGCAAATATTATTAACTTATTAAATGTACTGAAGTATAAAAAAAAATCTTTCTATACATTCCCTTCTCTGAATTTATCTCTTTTATACTTTCAGACGTGCCTTGTTGTAGTGCCTAAGTTTTACCACTCTCTTTCTGTTTGTAGGATAAGCTCAGTAACTTTGGACACAGCTACCCCTAATGTAATAGACCTATTGCCAGCCATACAAGTGGAAAATTGTGAATGTCCTCCTGGTTATGCAGGCACATCGTGTGAGGTAATGGATACAATTGAAAAATATGGAGGTGCTTTATTCTTTATTGAATAGGCGATCCAAACTACTGGTGGTTCCTATGCTGTCATCTGTGTGACAGAGCGGCAAACAACGACTCTGATCTTACGTTACCACCAGTCACAAAGCTGTGTTACCAAGAATGTCACACAGAGGACAGAGTGTGAGCCAGCAGCTGTGACCACCTGTGAAAAGGTTGTCAGCTGAGGGAAAGTGATAGAATTGATGCATCTAATGGATACACATTTTCTGGAGCAATTGCAGACTGCTACTTTTAGGCTGGTGAGGGCCAAATATCCATAGGCTTTTCCAGCCTGAGAGTACCAGCCCCCCCCCTGTCTGCTTTAGCTTGATTGGTTATCAAAAATGGGGGAATGGGGGGGGCACACCGTTTTAAATTATTTATTTAAATAATTTTAAAACTCAGCTTTACCTGCTCTTGTTATCAAAATAATGGGGTCATCACGTCAGTTTTTTAAGTTATTTAAATCATTTAAACATTGTTAAATTTTTTTGTTACACAGTACGCCAGACAATCACAGCCATGCCAAAACTTGACAAGGCTGTGATGGGGTCAGAAGTGCCCACACAGGAAAATCTGGTTGAATTGCTGCGTTGCAGTCTTTCAACAAACTTTGATCGGGCTGCCGAACCCAAACAGTAACACAGACTTTGGTTCTGTACATTGACCCCGATCTTTAAGGTACTGCCACACTACACAATCCCGCTAGCGATCTCGTAAGCGTCGCATACTAATGAGATCGCTAGCGGGATTGTTTCTATATCGCTAGTGTCGGACACACTTAGCGATATAGTTAACGACGCTATCGCCGTTAGCGATCTTCTTAGCGATTTAGCGGTACAAAAGTACCGCTAAATCGCTAAGAAAAGGTGCCACACTAGCGATATATACTTACCCAGCGGGAGCGCCGACGATCAAATAGGGTCCGGAGCGATTCCAGCGACGAGCGAGATCACAGCAGGAAGCTCGTCGCTGGAAGCTGCCGCACACAGCAACATCGCTAACGGGATCGCTAAATAGTGACGTTTTTTAGCGATCCCGTTAGCGATGTTGTTTAGTGTGGCATACCCTTTACTGTTCGGGTTCTCTCATCTCTACTAATAATTTGATTACATAATCCTAGGTCACTCTCTAGATAAATTTCTACAATGTATTATTGTGGGTAAAATGTAGCAGTTTAGGTTCTAAGATGTTTAGTTTACATAAAAACGTAGGCATTAACTTTAGGGAATCTGTCACCAGGTTTTTGCCTCCTAATCTGAGAGTAGCATAATGTAGAGCGAGACCCTGATTCCAGTGATGTGTCACTTTCTGGGATGCTTACTGTAGTTTTTATAAAATTATTTTTTATCAGCAGGAGATTATCACTAGAGGTTTAGTAAACTTGCTGCTATGTAGTCCAACCACACTCTCACCACTGATTGGCAGCTTCCTGCATATGCACAGTGTACCCAGAAGTCTGCCAATCAGTAGTATGGGCAGGGTAATACTCAGCATTCAGAAAACTGGTAGATCTGCAACAGATTAAAAAAAAAAGATTTTTTCAAAACTATAGCTGGAATTAAGGTTTCTGCTCCTGTATCATGCTGCTCTCACATGGAGTAGAAAAAAAATAGTGATTAGATTCTAACCTCCAATTATATGTCATTTTAAATATATGCAATTTATTTATTTGTGCTACTCCTGTTTGTAAATTTGTTTGTCAGTCTGTCTTCCGTTATGGTAAATTGGATAGATGTTTAGTCAACGAGAATATAAGCATTCATCTTTAGTTATTGCTTAACTGCAGGGTTGCCAAATTCCTGGGCAGTCCTTAAAAATGAGGCCCTTTCATCTCGTCTGTAAAAAAAAATTTGATGCATTCATGAATTTTTTTAAGCTGTCAAAAAACTGTAAACATGTAACTATCATCATTTTACAGTTCAAAGTTAATGAAGTTAAAGAGATTGTCCTCTATTTTTACATTGATGATTCATCCTTAAGCCCCCGTCTCACATAGCGATATCGCTAGCGAGATCGGTGCTGAGTCACTAGTTTTGTGACGCAGCAGCGAGCTCACCAGCGATATCGCTGTGTGTGACATTCAGCAACAATCAGCCCCCCTGCTGGGTATCGCTGATCGTCGCTGAAAGGCCAGGACATTTTTTTGATCGCTGATCTCCCGCTGGCAGGCACGCATCGCTGCGTGTGACAGGCAGGAAACCAGCGATCCGCTGGTAACCAAGGTACACAGCGGGTTTCCAGGTGCGGGGCTGTGCCTAGAAACCCGCTGTGTACCTTGGATACCAGCTCCCTGAAAATCTTGACCGTCTGATTTTTTTAAGAAGCTTTCCAGAAGAAATAAAATATCAAGTTAGCAAGCCTCCATTACTCTTCTGTGTTCCACCCCTTTTACATTAGCATAGTCCAGTTAAGTGTAGTATGGTGTACCAGAAATAACAATATTATGGTGAATCTGTTTTCTAGTCTTGTATCCCCGGATACTACAGAGTTGGAGGGACCCTTTTTGGTGGTATTTGTCAGCCTTGTGAGTGTAACGGCCATGCAACTGAATGCGACATCCATGGCGCGTGTTATGTAAGTAAGATATAAACACTTCATTGCCTGTAACCAGATAATATGACATCTACTCTGTCTGTGCTGCTGTTATTTGCTGACATGGTGCACGGGTCAGCCGATAACTGTACAGCAGACACTGCACACATTGCAGATAATGTGATGTTCTCTTGTATTATGTATCTCTGTGCACATTCTAACTGTAATGACCTTTTTTTTTTAATGAAAAAGCTTGTTTTACTGCACATTTTAATACTATCTCATAATTTATATTCCTCAGGGCTGTCAGCACAACACTACAGGTCCTCACTGTGACCAGTGCCTGCCAGGCTTCTACGGGACCCCCGCTGTTGGCACGCCCAGTGACTGCCAGCCTTGTTCCTGTCCTTTGACCATCTCCTCTAATAAGTGAGAAATATAGTTTTCTTTTTATTACCAGATTTTATTTACCTTACTCTCTTCATAAAGTCATAGGTTTGTCTCATACGTTAGGATAGTCTTAGGCCACCTGTAGCGACAGGCAATGCTGAACATCTGTGAATGGAGAGAAAACTATGCTTTGCTTTTTCTGCTTTTTTTAATAATCAATGTTTCACATTATTTCAGTTTCAGCCCAACTTGTTATCTGTCCAATGATGAAGAAATTATTTGCGACCAGTGTGCACCTGGCTATACAGGGACCCAATGCGAGAAGTATGTATTTTTAGTATTGGTAGAACATTTTTGCTACTTTTTTGTTGCTGTTTTGTCTTTTTAGCAATGTCAGTGTGTAAATGTTTTTTTTAATAATTAAAGAGAAACTTTTTGTAAAAGAAAATAGCAATTCCTGCCTTGTTGGTGTCATGGCCATGTGGTTACCACTCTGATGTCATCGCTAATGGCTTTTTATTGTTTTTGAGCAAATCATGAGAGCGATGCTTATTTCTAATCGGTCCTATGACATCACGTGCTATGTCAGATGTTTTTAATATTTTTACTGCTTTGAAGGATGAATGACGCTGCTATAGACAGGTAATATTGATCTGCAGGTAATTGGCAGATATGCTGTATTTTTGAAGGATCAGTTGTCAATCTGATCAGGTCTGATGAACGCTGTATTTATTCTAGGTGTGCAAATGGCTACTTTGGAAACCCATTAGTGCCTGGAGGATCCTGTGTCCCTTGTGACTGTAACGGCAATATTGACCCATTTGTAGATGGACATTGCGATTCATTGACCGGAGAATGTCTTCGATGCATTGGTAATACCACAGGGCGCCATTGTGAACAATGTGAAGATGGTTTTTATGGTGATGCCATCTTGGCAAAGAATTGCACTGGTAGGTATTTGTAGAACGCATCTGCAAACATATGATTGAAAATAAGCTGAGTATTCATGGTCAGAAGCTTTTGGGTCATAAAACTATGTTCCCGTTAATCATGGGTTGACAGTGACAACTTGGGGCTTCTATCCAAGCAATGTGTTTGCGGCCCTATCTCTGTTATGGCACTACATAGCCACATAGGGACCTCTCTCTTTTTTATGGCACCAGAAATGCCACATACAGTAGATGCCAGTGACACACTAGGCATATGTCACATAGCTGCAGTCACACAATAGACACATGCAATATTAACGCAAGTCACACACTAGATACATGTTATGAACTAGATAAATTCTTCCTAGTTGTGAGTCAAGCACTAAACACAAACCACATTAACTCAAGTCACACAATCGACACATACCGTATAGATACTATCACACATTAGACACATGACACTTACATGTCAGTCACACACTAGACACATTCCACATAGAAAATATCCTATTATTTTAGACCTATTAAATTGGCACTTCCCATATAACATGTAAATCCAAAGAAGCATAGGAAGCATATTGCCAAAAGTACAATTCTTTATTGAAAAATTGCACACATAGCAGACAAAACACTGTAAAAAATACCTTAAAAATAGGGGATGTATATGCAGTATACTCCTATGGCTATATATGCTACCAGGCACCAACAAATAGATAGTATAACATCTTAATGATGATTTATGCAGTACAGTTATAATGGTGCACAAATAGCAAGCAAAAAGTTGTCATAATGACACAGTCAAACAGGGCAATGTCCACAGATAACATCTAAATACATCGGTAATGTTGTTCTAATAATGGAGCATAACCAACCTAAATGAAAGTCAGAAATTCCCCAATACTGAGATATATATACAAAATGTGCAATATACTCCTATAGCTATATATACTACCGAGCACCAAGAAATAATAAATACATTAAGTAAGAGGTGCTGATGAGTGCATATGAATACACATTATGCAGATATGTTAGATATATTGATACATGAGGAGATTTACCACCTTCTATATTGTTCCTCTGCTAACAAACATATACACACATATTTTGGCTGGTAAATGAAAGTATATAGCTAATAGATGATATAACAACTCAATGGAGATTAATGTAATCGAGTTATAGTGGTGCACAGATAATTGTCAAAAAATGACATTATCGGGACAGGGCAATGCCCTCAGATATCCTTAAATGCATCAATGTAACGTGCTAATAGTGGAGCATATACAACCTGAATAGGAGCCAGGAGTTCCCCGACGCGCGTTCCGCGTTAGCTTCGTCAATGGGGGGGTAGTACATTCCACATAGACACTAATCATGCACTTGATTCATGCCATATAGTTGTGAGACATGCATTATACACATTTTACATACATGTTAGTCATGCACTAAACACATGCCACAAACATAAATCGAACCCTAGTCAAATGCCACATAGTCGTAGTCATGCACTAAACACATGCCACGTAGACTTAATCACACAAGACGGATACCACATTGAAGGGAAGCAGACTTGAAGTAGACACGTGCCACTTAGATGCCACTCACATACTAGACACAAGCCATTTACATGCCAGTCACACACTAGACACAAGCTATTTACATGCCAGTCACATATTAGACACATGCCACAAGCATGCCAATCACATACTAGACAATAGCCACTTACATGCCAGTCACATATTAGACACATGCCACAAGCATGCCAATCACATACTAGATGAAAGCCACTTACATGCCAGTCACACATTAGACACATGCCACAAGCATGCCAATCACACACTAGACAATAGCCACTTACATGCCAGTCACATACTAGACACAAGCCACTTTCATGCCAGCCACACACCAGTCATATGCCACAAGCATGCCAGTCACATACTAGACAGTAGCCACTTACATGCCAGTCACACTAGAGACATGCCAGTCACACATTAGACACATGCCACAAGCATGCCAGTCACATACTAGACAGTAGCCACTTACATGCCAGTCACATACTAGACAGTAGCCACTTACATGCCAGCCACACACTAGACACATGACACAAGCATACCAGTCACATACTAGACAGTAGCCACTTACATGCCAGTCACACACTAGACACATGACACAAGCATACCAGTCACATACTAGACAATAGCCACTTACATGCCAGTCACACACTAGACACATGCCACTTACATGCCAGTCACACACTAGACACATGACACAAGCATGACAGTCACATACTAGACAATAACCACTTACATGTCAGTCACACACTAGACACATGCCACTTACATGTCAGTCACACACTAGACACATGCCACAAGCATGCCAGTCACATACTAGACACAAGCCACTTTCATGTCAGTCACACACTAGACACATGCCACAAGCATACCAGTCACATACTAGACAATAGCCACTTACATGTCAGTCACACACTAGACACATGCCACAAGCATGCCATTCACATACTAGACACAAGCCACTTACATGTCAGTCACACACTAGACACATGCCACAAGCATACCAGTCACATACTAGACAATAGCCACTTACCTGTCAGTCACACACTAGACACATGCCACAAGCATACCAGTAACATACTAGACAAAAGCCACTTACATGTCAGTCACACACTAGACACATGCCACAAGCATGCCATTCACATACTAGTCACAAGCCACTTACATGCCAGTCACACACTAGACACATGCCACAAGCATGCCATTCACATACTAGACACAAGCCACTTACATGCCAGTCACACACTAGACACATGCCAGTCACATACTAGAAAAAAACCACTTACTTGCCAGTCACACACTAGACACATGACACAAGCATGCCAGTCACATACTAGACACAAGCCACTTACATGTCAGTCAGACACTAGACACATGACACAAGCATGCCAGTCACATACTAGACACATAAATACCCAATAGACTAACGTTATCAAGGGCTTTCCAATAATAATTACCACAAAACCTATAGAAACAGGAGTATTAGTCATGAATAAATAATGGATAAATCTTTATTGAACAAATTTTAAGACATGTTAAAAAAAATCTAAAATGTGAATGTCAGACATAGGCGTGAGCCATACATGGAGCCACCAGATACAGCCAATAAATAGTAATAAATATACACACCGAAGAAGTTTATTTACAAAATTAGCGCAGAAACACAAAGGTCAATAATTTATCTCCAGATGTATGCACTGGAATAAAAAAAATAAAAAGTGGAGTAAAATCCTACAAAGGAAATATATAGGAGGTGCAAAAAAAACCTCACCTAGAGTATTGTGTAAAATGATCTTCACTAGGAGATGAAAAAATATCAGCAAAGCAAATGTTTGCTAATGAAATAGGTGTGCAGTCGCCACAAGAGTATGGTCACTGGTACAAAGAGGCAATAAAATAGACATTCAGATATAGGATGAATTTCCTGTATCCCAATTGTAAAGTCCAGTCAGAGTGATGAATAAGAAACAGAATATAATGGGATGAGCACAACCCTGTGCTAAAATAGATAGGAGCTGTAACAGAAAGAATCAGAGCAACATTGGTATAAAGGGAGAGGAGGTAGATAAAAACTGCATGGCAAAATGAGCATCCCTGACACGCGTTTCACATGCAGCTTCCTCCGAGGGGTCGTCATGCACTAGACACATGCCACTTACATGCCAATCACATTCCACATAGACGCTAATCATGCGCTACAGCCAGATAGTTGTGAGACATGCATTAGATGCATTTCACATACATGTCAGTCATGCTCTAAAACACATGCCGCATAAGCACAAGTCGAACACTAGCCAAATGCCACATAAATATAGTCATGCACTAAACACATGCCACATAAACATAATCACACAAGACAGACACCACATAGAAGAGAAGCAGTCATGAAATAGACACGTGCCACTTAGACGCCACTCACACACTAGACACAAGCCACTTACATGCCAGTCGCACACTAAACACATGACATTTACATGCCAGTCACACACTAGACACATGCCACAAATATGCCAGTCATACACTAGACGCTTACTCCAAGCATGCCTGTCACACACTAGACACATGCCACAAATATGCCAGTCATACACTAGACGCTTACTCCAAGCATGCCAGTCACACACTAGACACATGCCACAAATATGCCAGTCATACACTAGATGCTTACTCCAAGCATGCCTGTCACGCACTAGACAGATGTCACAAGCATACCAGTCACTAGACACATGTCACGTTTATGCAAGTTACTCTCTACTCTAAGCGGGTAATTCAGTTACTCTTACACTGAATATGTTAGCACTAACATCATTCATTAAGTATCACTCACATTGTTATAATTACCTTCTTCTGCAGGTAAGATAGAGGCAACTTCTTTTTACTAATAAGCCCTGCCCATTTCTCAGTTAGCCCCGCCCATAAATGGTTCTCAGCCACGCCCACTCATAGTTTGCATAAATCGCCTATTCTTTCACTCATCTGTACTACCTGCCTATGAATGCCAGGCGCTACTGTACAGCCGTGTTGGGTGTCCGCTGCCGCCCCCACTGTACAGGAGCTATGTTTGCCCCTGATAGTCATCTGTTAGTTCTCGGTTGGTTTATGAAGCCTATTTTTCATATATTGCATTCTGTCATGATCATATGTTTTATTTCAAGCATGTGGCTGCCACCCAAATAGCTCCATCTCTGCAGTTTGCCACCATGAAACTGGCTTGTGTGCATGCAAGCCAAATGTATTTGGGAAGCAATGTGATCAGTGTGAGGTAAGAGACAATTTTTTGCATACATTTTTTAATTATTTCTGTTCATTTTAAAAGGAAATTTTATTGGACTTTTACCATAATTTTATATGTATTTTCAGTCTCTGTTTATGTTAATGGTTGTCCTCGTTTTCTCTCTCCCCAGCCTGGATACTATAGCTTGGCATCTGGCCTCGGCTGTCTACCATGTAACTGTAGCCAATCAGGTTCAATCTCTGAAGTATGCAATGATGCTGGGCAGTGCCCGTGTGTCGCTGGCGTGGCAGGGAGTAAATGTGACATGTGTGCTCATGGGTATTATGGATACAGTGACGGTGGCTGCACACGTACGTTATATTAGACATGTTTTAATATGTGTCTGCGAATTGGAATGTAGTAGTCATGATTGTATATTGCTAATCTGGCCACTGCTAAATGATAAAGGGGTTTGTTACATCCGTGGTGGAGGTGAGGCTGAGTTTCGTCATCCCTACTATTTAACTGTTTCAAGGGGGTGCAGAGCTTTCAGCGAGCACCACGTCCTATTTATTCATTGTGTAATTGTGCAGTACAGAGCACTGAAGTACCAACAGTCTTGGCCAGAGCGCTGCAGACGTGATTGGCAGGGGTTCCGGGAGCTGGACTTCCATCAGTCCAAGGGCACATTCACACGTCTGTCTAAATTGATTTGCGATTGTACCACAATGCACGGACTGGGCGCGGGACTACCAATCCGAGCGTGACCACTGCATATAGTTCTATCACACTGCTACGCCTGAATCAGGAGACCCGCGGCCAGTCCATACATTGATCTCGGACAGATTTATTCAGATGTCTAAATGTGCCCAAAGTGATGAGTTATCTTAAGGATATCTGGAGAAGAGGTTAGAGCTACAATATGTCAATCCAGGGTATCCAGGTGCATGTTTCATGGCTGCTCATGGTCCACTCGAGCCACCATTAAAGGGAATCTGTCACCCTAAATTGGCGGGATATTTGAATGATGGCAGTCAGGTCAGATGGGCGGTGTTTTGGGTACTTGCCTTAACATGTTGTTCGCCGCTGTCTCCATTATTTCTGGGAATTGTAGTCATTGCCCTCCATATAACGCGCCTGCGCATTGCAATCTGCGGGCAAAGCATACTGCGCGTGCGCAATTCAAGATTGCAATGCGCTGGCGTGTTATATGGAGGGCAACGACTACAATTCCCAGAAATAATGGAGACAGCGGCGAACAACATGTTAAGGCAAGTACCCAAAACACCGCCCATCTGACCTGACTGCCATCATTTAAATATCCCGCCAATTTAGGGTGACAGATTCCCTTTAAAAGTTCAGAAAGCAAAAATGGAAGATGAGACAGCACTTCCATCTTGATCAAATGTATTTGCTGTACAATATGCGATGTTTCAGCTTACATCTCACTCTTTGTCAAGCATACGTGAAAAAGTCTGTGATGTAACCCAAAACGTTGCATACTGAGCATATTAGACAGCAAATAAATTTGATCAAGGTAGAAGTGCTATCTTCTCCCATTTTTTATTCTAAAGATAGGCTATCACTTTTAAAAACCCGGATAACAGAATATTTTTATTCTGTGTATTTATTTTGTATGCAGGCTTTCCTTTATGTTCATTACAAACAAGTAGGTTTCATTATATGGTACTATACATAACTCTGTCAAGGTGGCAGTGCCCGAGTAGGGATCCAGTCCATAAAGTATGTATAGAGAAATACTCAGTGATATGCAGTAGAATAGTGATAGTTTTATTATAGCAATCTAATTACAAATTATATTGATGTTTCGGACCTAAGTTCCGGACCATCATTAGAATGTCTGTTCTGATGAAAGTCTGGAACTTAGGACCGAAACATCAATTTATTTTTGACTTATTTATTTCAATTCCAGATGGATCCACTGGCATCATCTGTCTGATGTAGTATACTGTACTTTACGTTTTTAGCTTTTGTGTAAAATGTTTGTGTTTTCTCTAGCTTGTGACTGTGCTCACACACAGAATAACTGCAACCCAAGAACTGGCGAATGTATTTGCCCTCCATACACCCATGGACCCAAATGTGAATACTGTGATGCCAACTACTGGGGCCATGATCCAGAGCTTGGATGTTTGGTATGAAATCATTACACTGATTTTTAGAGATGTGTTATGAGATGTAAAAATCTAAATCCATCAAATGGTAGAACCCAAACTTCTTAGTTTCAAAGTCAGATCTTGTATTATTTCCTGGGGTATGCTTTTATTTTCTGTTGCTAGTTAAACCAGATGTAGGCTACTTGAAGCACACAGTCATTTGAATGAGGTTTTCTATTCCTTTGGCCGCTGGATAATCAAAGGGGTTGTTCCCCCACCTTACTAGTTACTTTTAATGGGCCCTGGGTGGTATAAGTGAAAAAAAACATCTATACTCACCTCTTGGACCATCGCCACAACTCTATAGTCGCTAAAATGTTCCATGTCAGTTTAATGCTACCAACATCTGGCAGAAGCCACTGATGGGCACCAACTGTCTCATTCCATTTTGGGGGATACAGTACCCCGGAGTGTCTCTGGTTTGAGAATTGAGTACAGTTTTTTTTTTCTTAAACTACACTGAGTTCATTAAGTACAACCTGTAAAGTAGTGGACAATTTACACGAAAAAATAAACACTTGTGGGATAGCTATATAATTAATATATTTCTTACTAGAGGGACTGTATAGTAAGAAATATGTGCCTTCTACTGAGAACACGTGTATAGATAATGTGGTTCTTTCATTTGACCTAATGGATGGATGTTGTATGAATTTATGAATTTTCTTACTTTTAAGCACAGCACATACTACAAACCGACAGCACTTTATAAAGTATCATAACTTTTTTCTTCTTACTAATAACCTTTGTACGAAATCTTCCCCTATAGACACCATAGCTGGACACAGATAGAAGAGGGTCCCTATACAAATACAGTATATGGGCCCTTTTTCGGTCCAATAATGTGTCTATGAAAGAAGCTTTCCGCTGCTTTGGAGGTAGAAATGGGCCCCCTTACCTCTTGTACCTGCCTAGGTTACACCTATAGTATGTCTGCCTGCACAGTACTTTTAAAGGTCAAGCTAAGTAGATTTCAAACCTGTTTCCATCAAATTGTTCACATTGCAATGGAAGCAGGATGTCACAGTAGCTGCAGAGTGGAACATTTTTTTTTCGTCTCTCCATTACAGAGATTTTATCAATCAAAGTATTTGGCGCCAAACGAGTTAACTTTTTTTTAGTCAAAGTGGGTGTTATCAGATAGTTTTCACTGGGGGCGTGTACTTCTCCCTGTATGATACTGACCAATCATAAGCAGGCATCAACACTCAAAGTAAAGAAGAACATGCCTCCACCATTGCTTAGAGCAGGCGTCTTATGAGGTGGGTGAGATGTAATGATACAGTTCTGATCTCCTGGTCTAACCTCCTGCATGATTATCCAGTGGCAGAACAGTCCTCAGACAACCATTAATAACCTCAACCATTAACATCCTCATTGATAAACAGTTAAGACATCTAAGTGCTTGTATTTCTGTGCCTGGCTAACATACTTAATATTGAATAAATGGAGATATAAGTGTTGTTTCCATTTTTCTTCATTTACATATGAACATGTCTATCGTCCCTGTGATTTGTATAACTCAACAGCTTTTCCCTCTTGGTGCTGCAATTTCAAAGTTGAGAATTGTGTATATGAATTCTAAGGAATCTAATTAAAATATTAAAATTAGTTCATAAAGTAGTCATGAATTGTTATAGGGATCAATGAAAGGCTCCAGCATCCTTTATATCGGTGAATACTATATACTGTACATAACATTCCCTAATAGAGTGGGAGATGACGCAAAACTGCCATGAATATGGCGTTATGTGATAAAATGGTTTACTGTGTGATTTAGTTCATTAGCCAAGCCAGACCTCTCTATTATGGCTAATGACTCATGAAGAGGGAGAGAAGGGGGCTGCCTTAGCTAATTAACTAAGATTAAGGACAACCGAACACTTGACCAGTCACATGCTGACGCAGGGAGGCGGCTATTACTGTACTCTATCCTTTTCATTCTATAATAGTGTGTTCTGTTATGAAGGGGTGGGCTTTCAGGGTCATTTCAGTAGCTAAGCCAGCCTCCTTTTTCCTAAATATCTAATGTACAAATGTATAGAGGCAGAGAATGTTACTTAGTAAATTTTAATATGCTGACAACAACCCACACATCCCCTTCAGTTACTATATGCTTGTTTTACTATATATATAATAAATGTTAAGTTATAGTACATTGTTACTGTACAGACCTATTGAAGTTACTATTGTTAGTTATTTAAAGGGATAGACCAGCCATAGAAGATGTTTTTGAAAACAGCTTTGAATGTTACAAAATAAGAAAAGAAGTCTTGTTCACATTTCTGATCATCCCCTTCTCTGTTTCCGGCGCTCCATTATCCTAATCGGTCTCTATAATTCCTGATCCAGCTATAATGTACCATTAGGAAATGGGACCGCTGCAGCCAGTCACTGGTTGTAGATGTTCACAGATGCTTTGGTCCCATTTCTGATTTGGGACATAACCGATGATTAAGGAAGTACCCAGGCCAGCAGGGCGCTGGGATACGTCCGACCAGAGCAGCAGAGGATCTCTGTACAGTTTATAAGTAGGAAACTGTTGTCTTATGCATACACAAGGTTACTCATACTACTCTATAATTGTAGGATTGCAACTGCAGCAGAGAAGGGTCGAGCCGTCTCCAGTGTGACCTTACAACTGGTCAGTGCCCATGCAGAGAGGAGTTTGGTGGGCAGACTTGCAATGCTTGTCTATTCGGATACAGAAAATACCCCAGTTGTATTTCTTGTGACTGTGATGCCAAAGGAACCCAATCTGCTTGGTGCGATGATAAGCAGAAAGTATGCAGCTGCGAAGAAGAATCCGGTGCCTGTGCTTGCAAGGTTAGGAACACAGTAATAAGTGTGGTGGACCAGCGATCTGTAGATGACACTGGTGTCTATGTGAGCAGCTGCTGCAATGACAGTCCAAGAGAAAAATTCCTAGTCAGACACTGCCATCTACTGGACGAGTCCTGTAAACACTCATTTCCGCTGTATTTTATTATAGAAACAGACACTAACGTCACTCTCCATGGAAGTGTGAGATTAGGAGAAATTACTGTAATGCCGAATGTGGGTTGGTCTTCAGATTTCATAATCCAAACTGCATACATTATTAGATATCTCAGACTGTTGGGGCTGGTGTTCTTATATTGACAATCCATATAGGAATGACTGCATTATTCTTTGTGAAAGTTTCCCTGCCTAATATTAACCTAAGTATTTAGGAGTCTAGTCCCAGTTGGACTCACTATATGGATTATTTTAATTTGAGGATTATATGCCCATTCTGAAAAGGATCATCAAAGTAAGTACACCAGTCTCGTCAGACCTAAGAGCTATTTATTATTGTATGAAGTTTGTATTGTGAAATCTGGTGACAGATCAGCTTTGGGGATGCGGGATTTACACACCTTCACTTAAGATGACTGCGTGATCAATGACACGAAATATAGACACTGCTGTAGATTTTGTATCATGGCACAAAAACTTTAATTTTACACATCTTGTACGGTTTTCTATTTCCTGAGTCACTAAAGTAAAACTATATAACTACAAAGAAACATCTTTCTCTTTCATGACCAAACTGATCTGATTCTATTGTGCATGCTTTGCGTTTTTGCTGTGCAGATTTGTCATAAAATCTGAATTATTTCCTAATACCAGCAAAGTGAATGAGAATTTTGAAATATCATACACATGATGCTTGTGACTTGCAGATTTCATGCAGATATAAATCTGTATCATGTTAATTTTTCAGGGTTTTTGCTGCAGATTTCACACATAATAATGAGAGGGCAAAAATCTGCACCAAAAACACAAGTAAAAAACGCGACAAAAATACAGCATAGTTTTACAGTAATATCACCAAAGTTGATGTCTAGGTGGTTATTATCCAAATCTATACATGTGGGATTCATATGTTACACGTATTTACTGTATGTAAGAATCTCTTCTCTTACAGGAAAATGTCTTTGGAAGCTATTGTAATGAATGTAAAAGCGGGACCTTTGCCCTCCGCACTGATAACCCTCTGGGTTGCTCTCCATGCTTCTGTTCTGGGGTGTCCCAGCTGTGTGCAGAGATTGAAGACTATGTGCACATCCCAGTAAGTCTTCTATATATTATTTATTCAGCATACAGACATACGGTATTGATTTATAAATTAGATAATATATAAAATACCATAATAGTCCCTAAATACATTCACAAAAGTAATATGGTGCTGGCATACCGTAAACAACTTTTCTGGGCATTTGTTTTTTTTTTAGGAAAAAAATGAATTTTGCAGTTGGATTTTATTACGTTTTCTGCAGCATTTGCTTTCTGCAGCCTCTGTGCTGTGCTGTCTATTGCTGGCTGCAGAAATTCCGTCAGTCCGCTGTGATAGTCTGCAGTAGGGCTCATACTCACTTGAGCCGAATTCGGATGAAAATCTG